>JAUTXW010000797.1:0-262475 GCA_030620095.1 Kuschelorhynchus macadamiae
GGCAATCCCCGCTTTTTTTGGGTTACATTTTGTCCTACCGTAGATAAAAGATAAATATTTCATGACAAAGTACAAAAATTCACTTCTAACAAAAAATAAATAAAATTACGTTTTTCAAAATCGTTTTTCAAGTTATAAGTACGATATTTTCTAGCCTGCATTCCCAATATTTTTTTTATTTTTGGGAGGGTACTTCAATTGTAAAATTAATGAGCTAGGAAAATCTTGTCGCCCAGTGTAATTTATTAAATCTTTGTATTTCTATATCGATGGTCTTATTCAATACTGGCACAACTCAAAAATCCATATTTTTCAGGAACGCGGTTTCAATTTTTTTTGTTTACATAATTCACTGTATTTCATAAAATTATTTATCTATTGTTTGTTTTTTTTTACTGAATTATATAACAATATTATTGTTAGTGTCAATAAATAACAGTTGTTCTCTAAAACGATAATATTACCAAAAAACGTATATTTTACTTAAACACTGTTGACGTTATGCCACTATTGCATTAAAAAAAGGATGTTTTTTTATTTAGTTCCGTAACAAAATCAACAAAATAGACAAAAAATATCGTTTAATTCATAAAAATGTTACAAAACATCCTTTAACTTTGACATAAACATAAAAAAGGGAAAGAAAAATTGTCTATCGACAAAAAAAATTAAAGACTATTATAAAACTGTCCGTAAAATTTAGGAATAACGTTCTTCTCCACTAATTTCAGTAGTGCTTCTTTTTTCTTGCTGTCAATAGCTAACTGACTTTGATAGAGATTCCTTAGGACTTCCTCAGCAACACTAGATGCAGATCCAGTACCTCTGGTGTTTCTTTTCTTTTAATCATATTTATTTCACCAAACTCGGCTTGGGCAAAGCTATATTTAAATAGCATTTTTTGGGGGGCATCTCTTGAGACACGGAAAATTGAAATATCAGAAATCCTTACGCTGTCATTGTTTGTATCAGTAAATCCTGAAGATAAGGATTTATTAGCTAGGGCTTTAAAATCCAAAAATGACTGAAAACTCAGTTCGTGCACTTTATAGGGATTTCCTTTTTTCTTCGCTGTTCTCATTAATGCAATATATTGTTGAGGCGTATAAATAGGACCACGTTTTAAAGATTTTGAAATTTCTCGTTGTATCAAAGCATGTGCACTATCTCCCTCATTCTGAGTATGGCCTTTTACCAAAAAATTATAAGTAATTGAATTTATGAAGTCATATTTACGTAAGGCGTACAATACATCAGGAAAATAAATTTATTCTTATTCTACCCACAGCAGTTATCGGAATAAAAAACAATGTCTAGGTTATGTTTTTCATTCATTGCATGTTCATTCAGCTGTCCAATATACATCCATAAACATGTTGCTATTTCGTTTGCTCCTCTTTTTCCTTGAGTCTCGTCGCATGTGAAGCAACTGACATCATTGGAAGCCAGATTGCAAATTGTGAAATTAAAGGCATTTATTTTAGATACATAATAAAATGAAGATATATCATACCTAGGGCACTGCATTACAGCCTGTAAGTGAAATACTGCTACTACGTAACTACTGTCTTGTTTTGATTTTTCCTTATCTCGTTCTTTAGCCTGGCGTGAACGATCTTTGTCTTGTTGATGATGTTCATAATCAGCCTGTAAAGCTAGTTTTTCTTCAGGATCTGCATTTTCAAATTTGACGCAATCTTCACATTGATCTTTCTTCGGTTTAAAGAACGAAATATTGTATTCAGTATTAAATGTTCTTGCGTAAATTTGATAACTTCCTGGAGATAATATCTGCCTCTCTTTGCAGACACTAAGGTAATCTCTATAAAGGTCCATCAGTGAATGTCCACCTTCAATGTACTCCTTTCTGCTATCCTTTCTACAATAGTGGCTCTCCATGTGTGGTATGCAGTCTATGTGTTCACGAATACCTTTTATAATATTTGCCGGTATTTTTCGATGATGGCCGTGTTTGCCTCGTTTGTCCAATTCTAAAACTCCAGTTTGGGAAAGACTCTTTTTTTCAGTTACGGTTCGTATAAAACGTTGACTAATCGAAAGTGTGTTTCTAAAAAAATCTTTGCATACTCTTATTTTCTTATCATTTATAGAGAGATAAAATGCATTGTTAAACTTTCGGTTACTATTCTCTCTGTGATATCTATACTTTGGTTCAACAGTTCGTAGACTACGTAAAACAAACTCCCGTTGCCGATCTACATTCCCCAAATTCCAAAAATCATTGAAAATTGCACTTCTTTCTTCTTCTGACAATTTCAATGAACATTTTTGGATACATTTCTGGACATTGCAGGTAAGTCCAAGCGTTTTTTCCTTAATAATTTTATTGCTTGTTGAGAGATACTCTTTGCCCGTATTTCTTAACAGCTTTGCTTTTCTTCTTTTCCATCTATTTACATCGCCCTTTCTCTTTTTCACGTTTTTCTTTAATTCTCCAATATCGCTGCCACTATCTGAAGACGTTTCTAACACGTCATTCACTAAAACTGGATTTTTATTATCTTGTGGCAAGACGTAGTCTTTATCAGCGATATCGTCATCTCGGTCTTCTGAGACTGAAGATGCAGAACTCGAAGAGTCCGAATCGGAAGATGAAGAATCCGATTCCGACGAGGATGAATCCGTAGACGATATACAGTTTTGGTCGCTGTAGGAATCTGGAACTTTATCACATTTTACAAGTTCTGCAAAAAAAAATATTTCGAAAGGCACACTCGATAATAACAAACGAGATAAAATCACTTGGAAAATAAAACTGCTAGCTCCCTTATACTGACCATTATTACCGATTGTAGCTGACGAACTTTCAAAAACGTCTGCTTTATTGGTTAGCTCTACGACCTCCTGGGCAGCAATAGATCCTAAAATTTAAAACAATAATTCATAAATAGCAGCAATGAAAACAGTACCTTTTCATTCAAAAAATAAATATTAAAACTATGTTGATTTTAAATTTTTACCTTCCTGGTTAGAGATCGGCGTTTCGTCTTCGAGTACATAGCTTATTTGAGTTAGATTGGAATAACTTCCAAAATTATTGGTTGTTTCTTCAATTTCCCTTTCTATTGTTTTGTCACAATTTACCATAACTGGAAAAAAAAGTTTCATAAGGGACCTTAAATAATAACACGCGATATAAAACCTTTTGGCAAATAAAACTAGTAGCTCTCTTATTAATACAGACCATTATTGCTTATTTTAGCTAAGGAAACCTCCAAAACTTCTGCTAGTTTAGTGATAGGCTCTGTAACTTCCACGGCAGCAATCGGTCCTAAAACTTAAAACATAAGTTTAATTAGCAGCAATAAAAACAATACGCAATAATTTTTCACGTTTTATTTATTTAAAACATTTTGCGATGCCGACTAAATATTGAGATAATTACTATAATCTATTAAAGAAATTATTAATTGTGATTTTTACCTTCTTGGCTAAAAATAGGCATTCCGTTTTCTATTATATTATTTTTTCCATTTGGGGTGAAATAAGGCCCATCTTTTGTTTCTTTAATCTTTTCTTCTATTATTTTGGTATCGTTTTTAACATTTGCCAAAATTTTAGCGGTGCGAGCTCGCATAGACATCTTTTACAGCAGTTTTCCTATATATCTATAAAAAATGACATATAGGAAGTGAATTTTTAATAACATTCTGGCACCAGACGCTTTATAGGCATCTAAGAGCTCATTAACTAATTGTTCATAATTTTCATCCATATTGTTGCCTAAAAATCTTTTACTACACTAACAAATTAATTCCATGCCTTGAGTTCCTGCCTGGTAAGCTTTTCCATAAAATTGAGATTGTCCACCAATTTTCTGATTTGTTGTCCATTAAAAATGCCTTCTTTTAATTTGACATCACTTAACTGGGGAAAGACTTGTCTTAGGTATTTAAATCCATCACCATCTTTATTCAAAGCCTTCACAAAGTTTTTCATCAGCCCAAAGGACATTTTTGGGATCAACAAGATGTATAAATTTAACATTTTGAGATCTCGGTTGAAATTCTTCTTCTTTCTGGCCAAATTTTTGTTACATAATGCTGATTTATTGCACGACTGTCCCATAAACAAAGAAAACAGCAATATTTTGTAAATCCCCTCTGAAGTCCCACTAAAACCGCTATAATTTTTAAGTCCCCACATATCTGCCATTTATACCTATTGTAGTTTATTTTATCCAAAATCGTGCCCATATTTTCATAATTTTCTTTCATTGCAACTGAATGGGCAACTGGCATAGAGGGTTTTAAATCTCCATTATGCAATAACACAGCTTTTAAGCTATATTTAGTTGAGTCTATGAATAAGCGCCACTCACGGTGAGAATGTTCAATATCAAGTTCCTGCATTAAACTATCTATATCAGTACACGCGCACAACGAATTTTCCATACTGTAGAATTCAGAAAACATAGCATTTCTTTTTCTGAAATTCGTAATTTTTGTTTCTTTGGCCAATATGTTACATTCCTTAAGACGGGAACCCAGAAGTACTGACTGTTGCGTGGATAACCCCAAATCACGTACTAAATCATTTAATTCACTTTGAACAGTCAAATGTGGCTCGCCGGAACTGGGACCTGTGGTAAAAGTGGGATCGGTGCACTGTTCTTCTGAGCTGCCTGACAATTCGTTTTCTCCATTATCTCCCAAATCAATAGCTTGGCAATTTAAAGGCGCAATCGGCACTGACAAATTTCCATTATGAGGAACAGGTCGTATGACAGATCGCAAATTTATGTGTATATTGTGCTTTTCCTTTTTGGAATAACCTTCATTCTTTGTTAGGCAAAAATAACAATCGTCAGAATGATTGGTGGGTTCTCGCCATACCATTGGAACTGTAAAAGACATACTTTTTCTCTTTCCCTTCATCCACTGCACCAATGATACACTACAACTAACACAGCACACATGGGGAGCCCACCGCTTATCTTGATCCCCAATTAAAACACCAAAGTATTTAAAGTAGGCTTTTTTTACATTTCGGAAAATGTCCTGGTTTGTGATTTCACCGGAAATTCTCCAGAAATATAACAAAATTTGTCAGGAGAAATTTTGCAACTTCGGCGCGTTTGACTGGACATTCTCGTTTTCACATACACTTGCTTATCGATACACAGAGAAGCACTCAATTTGAAACTCAACAGAGTAGTAGTAGAACGATATGACAAAATCGAAAACGAAACGTCTATCATACTGAAACAGTACTACAAGTTAAATGTAACATTTAGCACCACCTATCGGGGCTCCGGCGATTTCCGGCTGCAAACCCAAGGTAATTTAAAAAGTATGCACTTGCACCATCATGCGGAGAGTAGATACTAAAAATCGATAAAAATGCGCTCTCACACATCTTTATCAAAAGTTCTTGGCCGGAAAAGATATATGTATAATAGCAGAAATATATAATTTCTGCAAGTGCAAAACGGCCTACAAGAAGAATTACTTTGTGCTAAATGTTACATTTAACTTGTAGTACTGTCATATCGAGCAATCTGTTATTTCAGATCTCCCTGGGTAAAAGCCTGCCTGATGAGGGTAGAGGCCCAGAAATCATGATCGCAGGAGGGTACCCTGTGACATAATCGAAAGCAATTCTTCTTGTAGGCCGTTTTGCACCTGCAGAAATTATATATTTCTGCTATTATACATATATCTTTTCCGGCCAAGAACTTTTGATAAAGATGTGTGAGAGCGCATTTTTATCGATTTTTAGTATACACATGTTAATACTTTTTAATCTAATAATGTGCGTTTTTTAACCTTCTAAAAACGCGATTAGGGTGGGACTTATAACAAGGTGGCAGTGGCGTCCGATAAAGACACTCTATTCAAAACCCCGATGATTTAAATTTTTCGAGGTGGGGTATTTTTTTCTGATTTCTCGTCCAAAAGGGATGAAAAATGGGATAAATTTGAAATCATTTTGAGCAGTTGAAACCTTAATTACTGTGTGTAGATAAAAAAAAGGTTCGATGGGAAATATAAAGGAGATTTGGACTCAGTATAGGTTGCCTACACCTCAAATGCCGAGAAAGTTATCGAAATGCCAAAAAACTAACAAAAAAAAAAGTTTCCGCCTTTTTAAGTTTCACATATTTCACAATTTTTTTCCGAAAAGAGCAACCAGGGGCGGAAATTGTTTATGGGATCCCATATTTCCACCCGAGGAATTAAAAAACCATATCGCCAAAATTACTCTTCAGTTTAAGTATACAGGACGAGCCATTTGGAAATAAAATCGCATTTTAATTTTCATTTATTTCCCTATTGTTTTACGACTGGCCCTGTAGCATACGAACGAATGGTCCTAGGCGAATCAAGTAGATACGCAAAGGAACGTCTTTATTTCCTCTAGAGAACGGTGTAAAAATTAGCTCGATCAGGACTAGGGGTGAATTTTCAGAAATTTTTGAATTGTAGTGTACACGAATTCTGAGTTTAGTTCCTTGGCTGTATCGGTAACTTATGATTTAAAAACGATTAAACATATTAATTCCACCTTTTTGTTAAAAGACATACATTTACATTTTTATCCGAAGTCGAAAAATTGGGTAACATTTAGTTTCTAGAAAAAATGCATTATTTTTGCATTTGCTATTGAATTTTCTACTATTTAAAATGGCCTGGGTCTGACAGCTGTGTACCTTCGACTGACATGTCATAATAAGCAGTTTGACAAGATCGTGATGTTTTTAACCCGAAATGCCTCCAAAATAGATAAAAGCTTTTATGTTTTCTATAAAATTATTTGACGGTTTTTTTTTGTCAAAGCTAATTTTTAGTCCAACATTTAAAGGGTATTTTAAAAGGTATTTATTCACGATTTTGCTTACTACACAGTATTTTCGATAAACATGATTTTAGAAGAAGAATTGACAGCTGTCAAACTGCCAAAAATGGCAACGTAATATGAGTTTAAAGCCCTACCTTTAAGTCAAGTCATCAAGACAGATTTTAGCGGCTTTTGTTTTTATCCTGCACAATAGGGGTATATATATATATATATATATATATATATATATATATATATATATATATAGTTTGTTGGCGTTGTGATAGCTTACTCTTTCTTTCATTGTTAATATATGTATATTGTTATATGTGTGTAAACCATATTTTTAGTTGATCTTAATTTTTATAAGTGCGATGATGCTCTAGTGGATAAAATATGCAACAACCGATTAAAATATATGATACTGTACACTTTGAAAATCAAATATGTTTATAAACTAAAGCGTTCTTAGTTGGGGTTATTATCATTAACCGTTACCTGGTATGTTTTTCTTATTCTTACTCTAGTTACATTTTTTAAAATGTTTAAGTATAACTGTTACGAAAATAAATACATTTCAAGTTTGTTTCATATCTTTTTTATAGTTTTATTTTTTTGTTGTTGTCGATTTTAAAGATGTATAATAAAAAATACCGTTACAGGTCCGCAAATAGATTTGTCCGTGCTTGAATGATTTCCCGTTTTCGGCTCTACCTGACGCCAGAATTTGTCACGGCAAATTCCTTATTCCCGGACTTTAAATGAAATATACTATTTTAAATAACGTAGTTATAATTTTGCCAATAAAACAAGCACCTTGGTAAAATTTACATAAAAGGCAAGATTTTGCGTTTTACAATTTTACGTATTATACACATATAACATCCATTCGCAGTTTGACAGGTCGGGCGGGGCGCGTTTCGTACCCAATGAATGAAGAATCGGGCCGCAGCTGCTGCGAACGCAGGAGCCTAATAGAAGCCCGCCGGGAATTAATCACGACAGGCGAGATCTATGACACTAATAGTGCCGCCCTTAATCAGGCACACCACACAACACATGCAGCGACACCTTGGGCTTCCGATAAGATAAGGCGCTTTTTAACTGGGCGCTGCTGTTATGAAAACAACTGCCGACAAGGAACATGCTGCCGAAAATGTGGGCCAAGTGTCGGAGTGAATTCGAGTGGGGTACAGCATTCAATAAACACTTATTAGATATTAACCTAAACAATTAAATTTTGTAAGTGAGAATGTGATGGACATGTTAATGTATTAATAACAACTTTAAGATTATCTAGGCCTCATCTAAAACCAGTATTTTTTAATTTAACTTTATAAATAGTTGACAGCCTTATCTGAATTTATATTATAACTAATTTATTTTTCATTTAATATTTAAAAATGATGATGAATATTTCGATTTTTTAAATGGAACACTTTGCATATTTTTACATTTTTGGATTCCTAAGACAATTCTGAATCAGAATGTGACATTTTATTTACGCCTACTTGATTTTTTATAGTTATTTTTAAAATTGTATCTAGGTGGCCATGACCGGATACCAATTAATCTAAGGAACTGAAATGATGACAGATTAATACAATCACTAAGTTAGTGATTAGTCTGATAGCTAGGAACAAGAGAAGTTGATAAAATCAAAATTTTGGGTCTAACTATTTTTTCCAAATGGCGACTCTTTTTTGACCAGCACTTTTTGAAGAGAAGAGTTTTCTGCAAATCTAACGGTACTAACTTTTTTGCGATTGGATTAAAAATAAGCTCCAAAATTAAATATTACTAAGAAAAATAGTCGATAATCAATTATTTACTTTTATCAAGTGTGCCATGGATATCCATGCTGGATATTAAGTAGGATTTTAAATTGTGTTAGTTGGCAAAAGAATGCACGCCTATGCGCCTAATGCTCGAAACAGCATTTTTTCTACAGTTTTCTGCTGCCCCTCTTCAGATATCGTCAACAAATTTAGACGTGCAAATCTGTATCTTTGGCTAACAAATAGTTCATTTCCGCTCGTTCAATTGCTTCTCTCAAAACGTTGTGCAGCATTTGAGGCGTAATACTTCTAAATACACGTTCAATTCTTTCTTCTAAGATTTCAACTGTGGCTGGGGCTGTTACATAGACTCTTTCTTTAACATATCCCCAAATATAGAAATCGCGAACAGTGAGATCCGGTGAACGGGCGGGCCACCGTATTGGGCCATTGGTTGCAATAACTTTATTATTAAGATGTTCAAATAAATAATTAAGAAATTCTCTGGCATTGTGAGGCGGTGCTCTTTCTTGCTGGAAGTAAATTCGGCGTATAACTTCTAAATGTAGATCATTAAGATGTTGTTCAATTTCATTTTGGAGAAAGCCTAAGTACCTAACCCCGGTTAATTGTCCTTGAAATAAAATTGGCCCAACTATTCTGATACCAACGACACCAGTCCAGACATTGACACCAAACCTTTCTTGAAAATTTCCTACTCTCATTTCATGTTGATTTTGTTGGGCCCAGTAACGAGTGTTTTGCTTGTTAAACATACCATTTTTAGATCAAAATACAAGAGTTCTAACCACACTACACCACAACTTGTTACGTTCTGGACGCGCGTTTCGCTAACCAAGTTAGCATCATCAGCAGATGATATAAACTAAAGTAACTTATCCTAACCGAGACTATTTATAGGTAAATGTGGTCACACTTGGGCAACGCTTGACTTTTCTGTTCTTCCGTATCTTAAATGTGCCATGTGTTCTTTAAAACGAATGTTTATGGAGCGTTTAGTTTGCCCAACATATTTTAGATCACAATCATTACAGGTAATTTCATAGATGCCACTCCTCTCCCTCAAGTCGACTTTGTCTTTGGGGTTTCCAAGGAGATTTTTTAAACTATTCTCCGTTTTGTAGGCTACTCTAAAACCTACGTTTTTAAATACTCTTTCTAGACCTCTCGTATATCTGGGATCATATGGGATTATTATGAATTTATTGGAAGCCTCAGGTATTTGAAGAGTAGTGGCATCTTTTAACATTTTCTTATGCTTATGTCTATTTACTAGTTTATGTACAAAATTATCATTATATCCATTACTTTTAGCTATATTTTTAATCCGATTCATTTCATTGTTAAAACGTTCTTTACTTAGTGGAAAATTGACTAACCTGTGAGTTAAGAAATGGAATGCTGCCATTTTGTGTTGACGGCAATGAAATGAGTCGGATGTTATATATCTATCAGTATTAGTAAATTTCCTATAAATATCAAATTCTAATTTATCGTTATTTCTAATAACTAACGTGTCGAGAAAAGGTAATCGCCCATTGTTCTCCTTTTCGTACTTAAAATTAATGGAAGGATATTTATTGTTTAATGTTTCTAAGAAAGTGTCCAAATTTTCTGTTTTAGTATCAAAAATAGCAAATATATCGTCTACGTATCTATACCACACCCTTGGGAAATACTTGAGTTCTTTTTTGAATTGGGTTTCAAATCTGCCCATAAACAAATTTGCAAGGAACGGAGATAAGCAATTGCCCATCGCAGTTCCCTCTAGTTGTTTATAATATTTATTGTTGTACTGAAAAAAATTTTGATTCATACATAATTTTGTGAGAAGTAAATACTCATCAATAATTTCTTTCTTCAAATTATTGATTTCAAGTAGTTCCTTTAGGTACTCTAAAGCTAGTGGTATGGGTACACTAGGAAACAATGAGCTTACATCAAAAGATATTAAAATTTCACCTTCTTTTAAGTGAACATTCTTAATTTTATCTAAGAATTCTAACGAGTTAGTAACCTCAAAGTTATCATACGAGATATTTAATTTGCCGAATTCTTCTACTAACCATTTTTAGTAAATCTTGATTCGTCAGAAAATAAGATAAAGTTGATAAAATTTGGGTCAATACTACAATTTTAGAGTACCCAATCACAAAACAAAACCCATCTATCGCCATCGTCCGGATAAAAATGTTGGTGTAACTGGTACTTAAAAGCTCGATATCCGTGCTTCTTTAGTATTTTTTTAGATGATTCATGACTTAAACCCAGTTCGTATTTAATTTTTCTTAAAGAAACAGTTTTATCAACTTCAACCATAGCAAGAACGTTAATCTCCGTTTCTTCATTTATAATAAATCTGCCTTCTGCCATGTGATTTCCTTCTTGAGGCCTAAAACGATTCTCGAGATATGGAAAATACTGATGGACTGGATGTTGCCGGTCGGGGTATCTCTGAGCATACAACTCAGCAGCATTCCTTGAATTTTTATGACATTCTTCAAATATAATAATAATAATAATACGTTTATTATTTACCCATATTATAAAACATAATACATATGCATATAAAAAAAGAGGAAGAGGAAAAAAAAAAGAAGTGACGGTAAATAAAAGCACTATGATAGGTAATAAAATACCGATTCTTCCTCATAGGCTACGATGTTAAATAAAACAATAAAATTAAATACATATACAAAAAGAAAATCGAAATGTAGTGATAATTTAACATACATGCACTCGTACCTACATATGTGCATGCGCACCCATATTCACAGACACACACACACACCCACACACGACGCTGCAACATATATATTGTACAAAATGAGAATATAAAATTAAAATATAAAAATCCACATATTAAAATTGAGTAAATATAAAATTTAAATGAATAAGCATTATACATATTTGTACTGTACATTAACGAGATTTATCCCTAAAAAGTGTTTCTTTGTAATTTTTCTTGAACGCATAAGGAGATTGAGATATTTCGGAAATACCCAGTGCATCGCAGATCGCAACGTTATAAGAAAAGGACCGCCTGAACATGGAGGTTTTGTGTCGCGGAATAGTCAACGAATTCCTAAATCTCAGATTTAGATTATGAACATCAGTTCTAAAAGTAATTTTTCATATAAATATGATGGCGCCCCACATTTTAAAACCTTGTGAAACATGCAAGCCATGTGCAATTTACGGCGATTACACATGCTCAACCAATTAGCATCCCGCAACTTGTGCGATACAGGGTTAGGCCTTCGGATACCGTAAATTAGTCTAAGACAGGAGTTTTGAGCTTTCTGAATGCGCTTCTGATCCATACCATCAAGGCAAGGACCATAGACTGCATCACAGTAATTAAAACCAGAAAGAACAAGAGCCTCACAAAGTTGTTTTTTGGTTTTTACGTCTAGATAATGTCTTTGAGAGAAAATTAATTTAAGGGAATAGTAGGCTTTCTTCAAAAGACCAGTTACATGTTCTTTAAAACGTAGGTTCTGATCCATAATCAGCCCCAAGTTCTTGCATGTTTTTCCCAGTTTTAACTTCATCTCGGGTTCACTATCTCTGTACTTGCCGCTTGTAAAGAGATTCAGTATTTAGCTTCAGAAGGTGCTGTTCAGAAATATGTAGGAGTGAATTTAGATCATGATTAATGTTGTTGGTAGCATTAGCTAAATCAGAGGGGCTAAATGTATAACAAAGTTGAGTGTCATCTGCATACATGTGATAGTCACAGAAGTTCAGATGGGAATCAAAACTGCATGTATAAATTGTATAAAGCAGAGGCCCTATAATACTCCCTTGGGGAACACCCTGTGTCACCACATGACCTGCAGACATCTCATTGTTTAGCTTTACGTGTTGTACCCTGTTAGATAAAAATGACCCAATAATTTCCACTGCAGACTGACCAAATCCTATATAGTGCAACATGGAAATGAGAATTTTGTGGTTTAATAAATCAAACGCTTTGGAGTAATCGAGCAGTATAAGTGCACAGGACTTTCGATCATCCAGCGCTCTGAGGACATCATCAGTGATGGACGCAAGCGCTGTGGCACACGAATGACCTTCCGTGAAACCAGATTGTTTTGAAGGAAGAACTTTATAAAGATTTAAATGGGTTTTTATCTGCCTCTCAAGTACCTTCTCCATAACTTTAGATAGAATAGGCAGAATACTTATCGACCGCAAATCTTTAAATTCTCTAGGTGAGTTTGTTTTGGGTATAGGTACTATAAAAGCACTTTTCCAGGCGCTAGGAAAATAGCTACTAGCCATACATTCATTAATAATATGAGTAATAAACGGCACAATAAACGGACAACACAAAATTATCATTGTCAGGTTCAATCCATCACTCTCAAAGGCATTACTTTTCAATTGTTTCAAAATGCTAAAGACATGGAAATCAGTAATATTCCCAAAATTCAAAGTAGTGCTAACACCTGTCTTGAGATTACTTTTATAGAAATTGAGAAGTTCTTGATCGGGCCGTAGATTATAATTATTAGCTGATGAAAAGTAAGAGTTAATTTCATTAACATTGCTTAAGTCAGTCGGAATTACTTGGCGTTTATCGGGAACTACACTGATATTTTTTAGTTCCTTCCATTTTTCCCTTGTTGTACAATTATTTAGTTTATGTGTTAAATAAACACTTTTTTCTCGTTTAGTAGCGGAAGATGTCTGATTGCGCAATTGTTTGTAATACTCCCAGTGGGCAGGTAGTTGACTTCTTCTGTACCTTATTAATGCCCTATCTCTAAGTTTTTGCATACTTCTGATAGTCGGGGTTATCCATGGAGAATAAGGGTGCCTTGTTCTGCTACAAGATGTTTGCAGAGGTGCATGAAAATCAAATAGTTGTAAAAGGGTGATATTTAAGAAGGTAACCTTCTCATCAATATTTCGTATTTGATAAATTTGATTCCAGTTGAGATTTTGCAGATCTTTTTCAAAATCCGCCAAATTTATGTTTTTAAAATTTCTATATGAATAAGTCCTAGGTTTAGGTTTAGGGCTCTTAAGTTCGAATTGACAAGATATACAAAAATGATCCGCCACATTCACTTCTTCAGATTTTATGTTGGAAGCTTGCATATTTGTAAATATTACGTCTATAAGGGACATACTATGATTGGAAATTCGCGTAGGCTGTTGAATAACTTGTTCTAGAGAAAAGGTGTCTAGGAGTCTATAGAAATTATATGCTGACACAGAAACTGTGTCCAAAAGATTAATATTTATATCACCCATGCAAATAATATTATCATAATGGGTTGTGATATCAATCAAAAAGTCTTCCATACTACTTATAAAATTACTAACATCACTATTTGGTGGACGGTACAGCGTACCCAGAACATAGAACTTATTATGAATGGAAATCTTTACCCAAATATGTTCCAGATATTCAGAAGTTTCGGAAAATATTATCGTGGGGTGTAAAGTTTCCCTGATATAGAAAGCAGCTCCTCCCCCCCTTCTACCCGTGCGGTCCTGTCCCACAAAACTATAACCTGCAATGTGTAATTGAGATTTATCTATGCCATCATGAAGCCAGGTTTCTGAGATTCCCAAAATATCAAAATTTTTAGATGTAATTAAATGTTTAACTTCATTATAGTGAGTAACTAGAGATCTCACGTTAATGTGACCAACTTGAAACATAATATTTAAACAACTACTTACTTTGATGTAATAAAAACTAAAAAACAAGATAACTACCTAATCACAAATGTCCATCAGTTCTAAAGTCTCTTTGCTGCCGCTCTTGTTGCTACTGAGGATGTAGGACCTAGACCAAGTTTTATCTTTTTGGTCTGACTTCTTGGAGTTTGGGGCTGTTTGTGTGTTGGTGACTTCCTGTCTCTTTTCTTTTTTTCTTCTATGTTTGGTTGAACTCCTGCAGTATCGGGTTTCAATTTTGTGGTACCAGTTGGACTTGAAGTTGTATTTACAGGAGTGTAGTTGGAGTAGATGGTGCACTGTTGGATTTAGCGTTCGTAGTTTCTTCTTCGGTCTCTAAATCATTACGAGACTGCAGCTGTTGTACCGTGTAGGTCTCGCCATTGATCATCAACCTGTTTCCACTGATAAGTTTCGCATTTAATTCTTTAGATTTAGCTGCCTTGAGGTGTTCAATAAGAATTTTCCTTTCCTGTCTGTCTTGTATGCAAAGATCTTGAGCAATAAAAATCTTACTGTTTTTCAATTTGAAACTATTCTTTAAAATAAGATTTTTCTTCAGGTTTGTAGTAAATTCTACTTTTATAGGAATAACTTTACTACTCTTTACTTGTTTTAGAAGGTATAGATTATTTATTTCTGATTCTTGTACAGTGATGCCTAATGTACTAGTGAAAAATTGCAAAGCAAATGCAAGTAAGGGCCCCTTCTTTTCATCAAACTCGGCCCCAAATATAATGATGTTGTTTCTTCTGAATCTTCTTTCAAATTCTAACTGTTTGCTTTCTAGTTTTGTGCATTTTTGTTCTACTTTAAGAATTCGGCGGTCAAGTTCATTCATATGTTTTAAGATTTTGTTGCTTTCGGTAGCAATATGTTCCTTTAACTCTTTAGTAACTGTGTTACGGGTAGACTCAGCTGACTGAATTATGGCCTCCACCAATTTAGAATAGAGATCGTTGTTAGATAAATCCCCCATAATTCAATCAAAGAAAACATAGATTTGTTCATCAATAATAAATGTATAGCCAGTCTGGCAACAAGTATATGCAGTAAAGTAAATTCAATACAGGTATTACAGTATGCGGTCTCCTTTAGCATAAACAGTATTCGCGCTACTGATAACGAATGTCAATGTGGATAAACGAACTGTTTACAATTTTAAAATTTGTCTATATTGCGTATAAAATATATGCTTTACACGATTTTTTTATGTACGTGCGTATTTTGATCGTACTAACACACAAGCCACAAAACATAAATTAATTTTTACAATTTCATTCACAAAACTACGAATCACTGAGAACAATAAACACTGACGTCTATCAACTATGGGTGATCACACACACAATATATCGACTTTTTCACTATGTGGTAAAGTCCCTATGAACTTACCAATACATGCGAACGGCAGCCACTCATCTTTTCGGAGAGCTGTAGGTTGCAGGTTCTCGGGTACACCTTTCGAAATTAAAATGGACGCCACCTAATTGACTGTGACTCAATTAGGAAGAAATCTATATTGATATTTAAATGCAGACAAAATAAAGATTTGGAGGGCTTTTCAATAAAACACTATATAAAGTGCAGACTGTCAAATTTTAATGATCACCTTGATCTTTTTTTTTTTTTAAAGTGGTTTTATAAAATAATTTTTGACATGTGAAATTTAGCTTACATTCAAAATTCAATTAACATGAAGATATAAAAAAATAAATCAAGAAAATGTAAAATATATAAAATATATCAAATATATGAAATGTGATAGAACGTTATTACCATTATATCATCAACCTATGAACATCTGGCGAAATGTCATGTCGCAAATATGTAAATATGAAAATTAAATTAAAGAGCGCACAGGGAATCAAAAATTCATGAATTTTCTTTTACCACACTGCCGCAAGGTAAAAGTTATAAAAGTATAAAGTATTTCGCCAAGGCTGTTTTACAAAAAATAGGTTACTTACTTCCTTTCTGCTACCTTATATAAAATTTATAAATATAAAAATTAAGAATTAATTCCTTGTACTCTTACAGGAAGGAACTCCAAAACCATTGTAGAACTCTTGGTTTATGTACCCCAAAAATTACACCATAAACTTGTAACTATATCCCAAAACCATATCTTGAATTCATAACCTGAAACCCTACAAACAATTGTTTGTCTTAAAATAAAATCGACATGGAATGTGCAAAAACAAGTTATTTACAACACAACTATTCAAAGACATTGCCTTATCTCTAGTCATCTAGAGGGCTCCTTCGACGTCAACGGTCACCAATAAAGGGAATTTCCAGACATCTAGAAAGGCTTCTCGAGGACCGACAGCCAAAAACAAAATTCAGGACGCCATTCTGTTTATAAAAGATAATTGCGAATTAGCTCACAGTAGGAAACTAATTTGAAAATCGACTTACCACGTGGTTGATCAAACGTGGAACCAAAGAAAACGGGACCAAAATTTATGCCCAGATGATGTCCGTAAATAGGCCTTAGGCTTTCAATAGCACTGCACTTTAAAATAATTTACTTATGGCATACTCTCAGTACTTTAAAAAATTGGTCCATTAAGGCACTTTTATAAAGCCGGACACATGTTGCACCTCTAAGGAGAGCCAATAGAAAGGGACGAGAAAATCAGTTCCAGAAAATTCAAAGAAGTTTGACATTCCCCTCCATCATTCTTCCTCACTTCAGACTTATGCCAACCTAATGCCATAAAATAAAATAATAATTACAGTGGAGTTCACTGCTAGCGCCACTAGTAGAAGGGAGTAAGAACCCGATAACATTCGGTGTCCCCGAATACAGCTGGCGAATTGCTCCTGAGCAGAACCAAAATTATGACTTAAATGAAAAATCAGACACTGTCAAAGCTGGCTGGATGCCGAAAAATAAGAAACCAATGAAACCATAGTGACAAAAGAGAAAGGCAGGCAAATTCCGAATATTTATAAACAAAGCAAAAACAAATTTCTTTTGTCTTAATTTAGAGAAGTTGAAAATACTTTACAAAATGTAATCCACTGAATTATGAATAAAACATATTGAGTTATTTAAAACGTAATTTACATAAAAGTCTTGATATTTTAAAGGTTATATTTAACTGCAAAGTTATAATGTTCAGTTTTGTGTCAGATTACTAATGTTCTTAAAATAATGAAAAACCATCAGCAAAATGTCTGTTTAACATTCCATACCAAGCAAACATAGAGAAAGGCAGCTTGGAGAGATGAAAACAAAAAGTTATGTCAACTGAAACTTTCTAATAGTTCAAGTATTCTCAAAGTCTTAAATTGATATTTACAAGAAAGAAGAGAGTAAATATGTTTATCATAATTCATGTGAGTGAAATGGACTGAAAGAAGAAACCAAAAAAACAGAATATTTTATTGTAAATGAAAAAATTGTTATTTTCATTAATAAAGAAGGTCAGTATCTTATGAACTAAAACAGATTATATATTCAAAATATGTCACTTTCAATAGTAACACCCTATTAATAAAGATTCTATTAACTTTCCTTTATAAAGTGTATGATATGTAAATTTGGAAAAATCCAACTCGTAGAGTTATTCGACAGGATGGTGATAGAACACTGTGTAAAAATCAGTAACTATATAACTAGCCAAATTTTGTAATTGCTTCACAGTTACTATAAACTAAATAATTATACATAAATTTGAAAATGTTATATCACTCTGAGTATACATTATTTTGACTTTTGAAAACAAAAATATTACTGAAAATGAGGAAAAATAAGAAAATCTTACGTCTACTCAGAAAGAATAAGTAAGTGTCACTGTCAAAACAAAAAATCCTACTTAATATCCAGCATGGCTATCCATGGCACACTTGATAAAAGTAAATAATTTGATTTTATAAACTTCTCTTGTCCTTAGCTATCAGACTAATCACTAAAATCTAGCGATTGTATTATTCTGTCATCATTTCAGGTTCTTAAATTAATTTGCGTCCGGTCATGGCCAACTAGATGCAATTTTAAAAATGGCAGGAATCCAAAAATGTAAAAATATACAAAGTGTTCTATTAAGAAATCGAAACTGGAGTCATTTCCGGTGAAACCGGAATTGACCTGAGAGTGAAAAATATGGGAAAATTCTCCTTTTTATGTACCATTTACCTATACCAAATTTCGTTTTTTTGATACAATACCTTAAAAGTTAGGGCCTGTCTAATAGATTCGTTGACACCCGGTATATATCGACATTTTAAGGCATTTAATTTTAATCCAACGTTTAAAAAGCGACTTATTTGTCTAGTAATTTATTTAATCCAATATAGTAATGGTAAGTTCGAAAACAAGTCACAACATTCAAATAAATAGATATTTGAAGAAAAATTAAATATATATAAAACAAAAATAAAAACAAGCTATTATTAAAAATGTTCAGGGAGTTCCGATTTCGGTGACATTATAGGGTATTTCGGTTATTGGCAAAGATAGAGATTTACCTAACAAAAGCGTTTTTTTATTAATTGTTAAATTAATGTTTAGTTTATAATTTTTTGGTTGTGTGAAAAATGCTAGAAGCAAAAAAGTTTCCCAACAGAGGGGAGAATTTAACTAATCTACCAAATATGCTCAGCGCCGTCATATAAAAGAGTTTGGGGCGGAAAAAGGGGTCAAAAAAATATCACCATGTAAAAAAGCAATATGAGCACCAATGTTCATTCAATTGTCAGGTATATACAGTAAGGCGCTCGCCACTGCGAATATAGAAAATATGCGGACGAATTTGCCAATGACTGACTTATCGTGTCTCGTTCGTTATTCGTTTCAGTTTTTGGAGAGGTCAACCCGACTGCTGCTGACAGCGATCTGATTGGTTGGATGGATGGATGAATTAGTCTAGCCTAGTTGTTTGTAGGATGTGGTCGGCCGCTTTTCGCAACGCATATCGACGAGTTTACGCGTTATCATATTCTTTGGTTAATAATTTAGAAATGATTTATTTATCAGGCCGCAACAACTATTTTGTTTCAGCCTTTTGAAGAAACTAAGATTTGACTGTCTTATATAAAAAAAATAAAGATGTATTCTTAAAAAATGTTAAAACCCCTTGGCACATTTTTGAAGAAAATATGATAAAAGAAAAATTTATTCTTAAAAAATATTCACGAAAATTAAAATTACTTCTAATAAAAAATTAAATTTACCGTAAATGTTCTAATAAACAACTTCCTATGCTAAACAGTATCCGTGATAGTCATAAAAACGACTTCTAACATTATTAGCCCTATTCTCTTGGAAACCATAAATTTGAGCTTTTACGTAACCCCAGAGAAGGTCGAGCAGGCCATAAGATGGTACCCTATCCACTCATAAGCCTATTTGGAAAGGTTGCATTAAGGTATTCCCGAACTGCTGCAGTGTTATGAGCAGGGCAATCGTCTTGTTGAAACCAAATGCTGTTAAACTTTGGCTCTGTAATTTTCCTAATTTCTGGAGCGATTTGTTGCTGTCAAAGGTGCATGTATTTAGGACAGTTTAAAGAACCATTGATTACAAATGGGCCAATCAAATTTTCACCCAACATACCATTCCAGATATTTAATTTTTGTGGATATTTGGTTCTAAACTCGAAAACCCATGAACTAAAAAAACATTTAGTGGCCTAATTATAAAAAAAATTTACAATTTTTCTAAAACTGATTTAAAATTTTATACTGTTGACAATAATTATTACAAAATTAATAAAATAAGGTTACATACCTCGACAAACGCATGTTGATGCGTATATATATATATATATATATATATATATATATATATATATATATATATATATGTATATATATATATAGGGTTAGTCAGATGTCTGGAAACGATCAATACCTTAAAAACCACTCAACTTATCTGAACCATATGTAGTGATTAGGCATTACCGGATTTACCTAAACCTTTGGTGCATACCGCAATGTTGTCAGATTTTCAGTTTTTTAGCAAACTAACGTAACTTTTTTTTTCAAATCAAATTTTTTTTAAGCTTTATTTATTCCTCGTATTTTCCTTAGCATAACTCCAAAATGCAAACTTTTACCTCGATCCGTCAAACGTTAAATTTATTACATGTTTTTAAAAATACATCGACAAATTAGTAATTAAAAAACTAAAATAAAATTATTTAATGATCATATTTCGGAATCGGATCGTTTTCAGATAATTCTTGAAAAAGATGTATTTTGTAGGGCTTGTAATATTTCGTTTGAAAATTCTGATTACAGAAGACATTGGTAGAGGTTTTCTAGGGCCAGGTTTTGGCAAGTTTATAACATGCCTTGTTGCTTCAAGTTTCTTCAATGGCCACAGGGACTTAACAATTGATCGCCTATCAGGATGCTCCTCATTAAAAAGTGTACAAACATTTTCATATGAACGTCTTCTATCGAAGGACGTGGTACAGAGATTGCAAATCTTTAGACTGCCTTATAGAGGAGAGAGAAGTATTATGTGTACAGTGGGCAGAAATGTAACCTGCATGGTTACAACCCGCCAGAACATAACATAAAACTGAGCGATTGTTGTAGCACTAGTTGTAACAATTATCATTTAGTTCACTTAGAAGTATACAAAAATAAAATGAGTATTAGTTTATATTGTTACTACAAATAAACAAGTATTCTAGCATTAAACAATATCTTTCCTAATGGTTTTGGCCACGTATGGTTCCAACATGATGAGGAACCGTCGCATTTCGCAGTTGCTGTTAGAAATTATTTAAACACGACGATGGATTAAACGAAGGGGGTTGATGAGTCGCCTCCAAGGTCACCGTACTTAAATCCACTTGACTTTTTCCTTCGGGGTCACATAAAAACGACCGTGTCCAAAACGAAACCCGAGAACCTTGAAGCTCTAATGGGAAGGATTAGAGCTGAAATAAAAGGAATACCCCCGAAAAGGCTCGAAAATACTATTCGAAAATGTATTTCCTGTTTAGGATACTGTCAAGCTGTGGAAGGACAACATTTCCAGCATCTTATTAATCATTAAATTATTTTAGTTTTTTAATTCTTAATTTGTCGATGGATTTTTAAAAACTTTTAATAAATTAAACATTTAACGGATCAAGATAAAAGTTTGCAATTTTGGAGTTATACTAAGGATACTACGAGGAATAAATCACTCTTTAAAAAAACATATCATTTGATTTGGAAAAAAAAGTTAGGTTAGTTTGCCGAAGAACTGAAAATCTAACAACATTGCGGTATGCACCAAAGGGTCGGGGGAATTCGTTAATGCCTAATCACCACATATGATTCAGATCGGTAGAGTGATTTTTAAAATATTTGACCGTTTCCAGACATCTGACTAATCCTGTATATATATATATATATATATATATATATATATATATATATATATATATATATATATATATATATATATATATATATATATATATATATATATATATATATATATATATATATATATATATATATATATATATATATATATATATATATATATATATATATATATATATATATATATATATATATATATATATATATATATATATATATATATATATATATATATATATATATATATATATATATATATATATATATATATACATATATATATGTTGATTTTTACTCCTTCACGGATGGAAAAATACAATGTGTTTTCATTCCGGGTGTACATCCGTTCACTATATGTCGTTCTGAAAAGAACAGCAAAACTGTTCTTTTCAGAACGACAGTAGTGAACGGATGTACACCCGGAATGAAAACACATTATATATATATATATATATATATATATATATATATATATATATATATATTATATATATGTTATGATTTATAGTTTTTTTTCATTTAAGTACAAGTTGTGGACATCTAATTCATAATTGCGTGTTTTCCTCAAGACGCTTATATTCTGCTTTGCTGGATAAATTATCTATTTTACTTAATATCATTATATTAGACTCATTTTACTGGTAATTGATGCCTATGTGATGATATTTTATTGGTTAGAATATACTAGGATTTTTTTTTTGGTTCTCGTACAACAAAGATATTGTAGGTTTATTTTTAAAATCTTATGCAGGTAGCTGTAGGTTTTGGTGGATATATTTTTTTTTATTTTTTATATATTATATAAATTCTACATTCCTTCATTTATATCGTTCTTCTCTAAATCCTTTACCTTTTCTTCTTCTGTGCTGAGAGTTTTTAAATGTCTTTTAGTATAACCCACATCAATGTTCGTTCGATAATTTCACATTTCCACAGTTTTAAGGAGTATTACGAAAACAAAAACTTTGAGTTCATAGATGTCACAGAGAGTTGGTTACGTTCAGATATCTCTAATGAGGCAATTAATTTACAAACCTATAATTTAGAAAGAAATGACAGACAGGACCGTCGAGGGGGAGGTGTGGCTGTTTATATCAAGCACGATCTCAAATATGATGTTATTCTGACCGAAAAGTTTGATTTTTTAGAAAGTATCTGGATGAAGATTTTTTTCAAAAAGTACGAAATTATTATTGGCACTATTTATAGACCTCCAAATTCTGAAATTGCCTCTTTTTTAAATACATTCGAAGACACGTTAATTAATATTTCCTCCTCATATGAAAACATTTTTTGCATAGGCGATTTTAACACGGATATCTTAAATTATGAAAGCCCTTTGACAAGGCAGCTTTTGCAAACGGTGGAACCCTTTAATTCAGAACAAATTATTTTAAAACCGACTAGAATTACCAATAGAACTCAGTCTTTAATTGATCTTATTTTCACGAATTGCGATAAAGTTGTGAATAAAGGTGTTGTTGATTGCCAGTTTTCTGACCATTGCTCAGTTTTCTGTCAGATTAACTATTTTTGCGACCCTAAACCACCTAATAAAATACTATATAGATCACTAAAAAACATTGATATAAATTTGTTTCAAAGGGACCTGGAAGCAATAACATTTAATGAGATATATAATATTGAAAATATTGACGAAAAGATAAACTTTTTAAATAATAGTATATTGGCCTTATTTAATAAGCATGCACCTATTAAGCACCTTACTGAACGCAATAAACCTCTCCAGCCATGGATCACAGAAAATATTAAA
Source organism: Kuschelorhynchus macadamiae (assembly GCA_030620095.1). Classification (NCBI taxonomy): domain Eukaryota; kingdom Metazoa; phylum Arthropoda; class Insecta; order Coleoptera; family Curculionidae; genus Kuschelorhynchus; species Kuschelorhynchus macadamiae. The sequence goes on from JAUTXW010000797.1 coordinate 23,410, forward strand.
CGCATGCAGAAATTAAGAGATACAGCCTTTCGTGATTTTAAATCTAGTAAACTGCTTAGCAAATGGGATTATTATAAACAGGTAAGGAATTTAACAAATAAATCAATTACATTAGAGAAAAAAGCTTATTATAGGCATACCTTTCAAAATAGTTCCATAAAAGAAAAGTGGTAAGAGCTTAATAAACTGAGGCCAGTAAACACAAAGGAAATTCCGCAGGTTTTTAAAGATACAAATAAATTTAATTCATTTTTTATAAATTCAACCAAAACAAATAATTCGGTAAATAACGATCTACTAAATTTTTACTTAAATAACACTAAAAATGATCTGATTTCCTTGTTAACTTTTAATACTGTAACGGACAATGATATTCTTCAAATTATAATGAAAATTAAAAGTAAAGCTGCGGGCACAGATGATATTAATATAATTTTAAACTCCCTGTGCTGCCCTCATATTATTGGTTTTATAACACACATTGTTAATGAATGTATTTTTCATGAGTATTTTCCTGACATTTGGAAAAAAGCTAGAAAGAAAAGTTAGTTCTCCGAAGGATTTAACACAATTTCGTTCAATAAGCATACTTCCAACGTTTTCAAAAATTTTAGAAAGAGTACTGGAAACTCAAATACGCATATATGTTAATCTAAATAATATTTTACCAACGAAACAATCCGGATTTCGCCCTAAACATAGTTGCGCGACGGCAATGGCGGATGTTACTGACGATATCTTTTCCGCTCGAGACAATAACGAAATCACAGCATTAATTTTACTGGATTTTAGTAAAGCATTCGATTTTTTAAATCATAAAATATTAATTTCTATGTTACACTATATAGGGTTTTCGGTAAATGCGTCAAATATTATTAAATCATTTCTCTCCAATAGATTTCAACGTGTAAAAATTGATCAAAATTATTCAGATTTTCTTAAAGTTGATTCTGGGGTTCCTCAAGGCAGCATTTTAGGACCTCTTTTATTTAGTATCTATACATGCACTTTCCATGCACACTTTAAATACTGTCAGTACCATCTGTACGCCGACGATACCCAGCTGTATTTATCTTTTAAACCTTCTGACTATAATCAAGCCATTATTAAAATTAACTTCGATTTAGACCAATTGCTTAAAATATCCTCTAAACACATGCTAAATTTGAATCCGTCTAAGTCGGTTGTTCTCTTATTTGGTAATAAAAATATTCTTAACGAAATAAAGCCAGATATGGCTATAAGCATAGACAATCAACGTTTAAATGTAGTTGAAAGCGCAAAAAGTTTAGGTCTTGTTTTAGATTCACATCTTCGATTTAGTTCTCATATTTCTCACATTCTTAAAAAAACATACTGCTCTCTGAAATCATTGTTTCCGCACAGACACTACCTTGATCAATTCACTAAAAAGGAGCTCTGTTATTCATTAATATTATCACATTTTAATCATTGCGATCGTATTTATGGTCCATGTTTGGATAGTTATGACTTACGAAGAGTTCAAAAAGTGCAGAACAACTGTATTCGATTTATCTTTGGTATTAAGAGGAGAGACAGGGTAACCCACAAACTTAAAGAAATTTCATGGCCAAATATGTATAACCGACGTAAGCTCCATGTCCTTTGCTTTTATTATAAATTACTTAAATTTAAATCACCTCCTTATCTATATAACAGAATCACTTTTCGCACGGACGTACATCATTTGAATTTACGCAGGAATACCTTAACGATTCCGCGCCATAAAACTGAAATATTTAAGAGATGCTTCTCCTATAACATTGCTTTAAATATAAACTCGTTGCCTCCAGATTTATTACAAATTTCTACGTCATTACAAAGTTTTAAAAGAAACATCACTACTCAGTTACTTAATTCTCAATAGCATTTAAATTACTCTCAGCCTTACTCTTCCTTCTTGTTCTTCTTTCCTTTTCTTTCTCCCTTCTTTCCTTTCGTGTCTTCATTTTTTAATATTGTAGCATTTATTGTTATATTTTTATTAAATAGCTACTCGCCAAAATGTCCTAATATTAGTTTGTAGCCGCATTGGTAGAACAGAATCTGGACTTCAGAAGTCTAAAATGCTTGCTTTTATTTGCCTTACCTTTGTGATTTTTAATTTTGTTTTTATATATGTATACATGTGGTAAATAATAAACGTTATTATTATTATTATTATTATTATTATATATATAACGGTTTATTCAAGATTTTTGAAATTTGGTATGGTACTATTGTGAATCTTCTAAAAATATTTTTAAAATTGTAGTGTTTTCAGATTAAAAATTATTTTTAAAAGATGCATTGACAATGCAAATGACAAATTTCCAAAAGTTAAAATATGTCGTTCGCGTTCGCCATTCATATTTAGTTTTTTTTTTATTTCAAATAAACAGACTAATTTTATTGGCCAAATGATCACCTTTTTGCACGTATTTTAAAAACAGACTATATACGGATCATAACAAATTCACAATAAAATAATTAGTCGCCATAAATACCACCTATCACTCGCCACAAGCATTTTTTTCCTTTCTTTAAAAAATAAAAAAATTATAACCATTAAATTTAGCTCCAGTTACTAAATGTTCCACTTCGAGCCTTGCTTACAATAATACATTTTTTACCTCTATAATTAATATTTGAGGAAATATCTGTGATATTTCTGTTTGATAATAAGATGAAAAAAAGTTTTTTAACTTCCTTACACATTAGTTTATGAATTTCCAAGTACGAGCGTATCGAATTCAATATCCTGGTGGGTCAATATCAATTATTATTTAGAGGCTCTGTTTACTTTTTGGGTTACTGTTAATTTCCTCGTTTCTCGTAACTTCTTTATAGACTTTTATTAGGGCAAGCGAACCATGTAATACGTCGTTGTTCGGGTTAATAATATTTTACACGTTTTGTTTGCTCTTCTGCAGATTCCATCTAAAAGTTTTCCACTAAAGTTTTCAAAGTAATTTAAAATTTATTGATTTTCGGTTCGTTCAGTTTGATTTTGATTTCCACAACATTATTCCACTTGAATGACATTTAATTAATTTGTACAAAGGATAAATGATAAAATATTTTTTCTTTGATATATAGCGATTGGAGAATGTTTGATAAACATGCAGATATAGGTCTACCAGTAAAAAAAATCGCTTGAAAGTGATTCTATATTCAAGTGAATTTTATAAATCTATTATTGGGCTATTGGACCACCCAATGCATCTTTTGAAAATATTTTCAAAATCGCCAGATCTGTCTGAAACCTATTGCAACTTGAACTGTTCTATTACAGACTATATGACTATGCCATTCAAATACCTTGCAGCATTTTATTTACTAGGAATGTCTGGCATATTTTCTTCTGGTACGAAATGAAAAAAAAAATATTTCAATTAACGCTTTGAACAAAAAAGAATATTTTTACTTCATCCTACTTAATTTTAGTGGATATTTCCTTTAAATACAGGGAAAATGCTTGAAATGTGGTGTTACAAGTTATATGACTCTTACATTTGAATATCCTACAACTTTTTATTTTCACAGAATATCTGGCATATTTTTCCTCTGGCCCGAAATGAAATAAAAAACCAATTAATGCATTAAACAAAAGAGACTATTTTAAATATTCCTATCTAATTTTCGTTGATAGCTGCTTTAAATGTAGGAAAAATCCTAGAAGTGTGTTCTTACAGATTATATCACTATAACATTCGAATATCTATCAATCTTTTATTTGCAAAAATATATAGCATATTTTTCTTCTGGCCCACTGATCAAAAGAGAATATTTTAAATAGTCCTACCTAATTTTCGTTGATAGCTTTTCTAAATGCACGAAAAATCCTTGAAATGTTCTGTTACAGTTTCTATGACTATGACACTCGAATATTTTACGACCTTAAATATTTTCATTAACTCTTTGAACAAGAGGGAATAATTTAAATCATCTTACCTAATGTTCATTGATATCGCCTCTAGAAGCAGAAAAAATCGAATAAAATGTGCTGTGACAGAATATATAACGAAAACATTCGAATATCTTACAGGCTTTTATTTGCAAACAATTCGGTCTTATATTTTCTCTGGTTCGAAATGAAAAAAATTAATATTTCAATAACCGTTTTGAACAAAAAGAATGTTTAAAATTATTCTACTTAACTTTTGTTGATAGCGTCCTGAAATGCAGGAAAATCCTTGACTATATGACTATGATATTCGAATATCTTATAACCTTTTATTTCTAAAGAATATCTGGCATATTTTTCCTTTGGCCCGAAATGAAAAAAATAACTATTTTAATTAACGTTGTGATCAAAAGAGAATATTTTGAGTAATCCTAACTAATTGTCGTTGATAGTATCTTTTAATATAAGAAAAATCCTTGAAATGTGCTGTTACAAACTATATGACTATGACATTCGAATATATTAAAACCTTTCATTTGCAAAGAATTTCGTAATTTAGTAACACATATATGTACTGTCTCCTAAAACATTTTTATTCGTCGCCATTTTCTTACGTCATGTTGAATTCCTACCAGTTTATCACTATATTACATTAAGCCAATTGATTAATTTTAAATGTTATAATTGGCCGCCCCTATATTACACTTAATGCTTTTCAACATTTCACTAGGCCGCCATTTTATTCCGGCATATTCGATTTTCACGAAAATATTACCAAGTCATCCTCATATGACCCTTAATTTTGACCAAAATTTGATGTAGTAGTAGTAGTTTTTAAGATATGCCGTAAACTGACAGACAGACGGACGGAATAAAACATATTTTTTGGCCTCTAGGGAAGCTGAAACGTGAAGATATATATATATATATATATATATATATATATATATATATATATATATATATATATATATATATATATATATATATATATATATATATATATATATATAGATAAAATTTGAGCAGACGATTTTTCCACGATTACAAATTACAAATATTATATTTAGCCATTTGGCTCAAATCGTAGCAAAATTTTACCAGTTGATTCCTACATATTATTTGATTTTTGTGAAAAATTTGCAGATAAAGTGACATATCATGCATATGTAATTTTTTTAACATTTCACTAGACCGCCATTTTGTTTTGCCATACTGTATTTTTGAAAAAAGTTACCAGGTCATCCTGAGAGGCTGATGTTTTCACGATTACAAGTATTTTATTTATCTACCATTTTATTCCGCCATCTTGAATTAGTAATTAGTGTTTTACTAGTTCATCTGTATACCACAATTATTCTTGGCACACAATTTGAAATCAGTTCGCCATTTTGTTTCGCCATCTTCAATTTGTACCAAAATTTCATCAGTTGATTCTAACATAATACTTGATTTTTGTACAAAATTTGAGATAAATTAGATAAGTAGTTTCTTAGTAATACATTTTTTTAATATTTCATTAGGCCGTTATTTTGTTTTGCCAGATTAAATTTTTACCAGAATATCACTAGGTCATCCCCATGTGATAATTAATTAATACCGAAAATTTGAAGTTATTCACGTAAGTAGTTTTTAATCTGTGCCGTGAACTGACAGACAGACAAACCGACAGATGGACCGACGGAATTGATAAAAATTTTGTTTCGCCATATTGAATTAGTACCACAGTTTTACCAGTGCATATGTATACCACAATTATGTACGGCAAACAATTTGAAATCAGGCCCTTATGTAGTTTTTCAGGCTGAATTTTTAGATATTTTACTAAGCCGCCATTTTGTTCCGCCATCTTGGATTCGTACCAAAATTTTACCAGCTGATTTCTACATAATACTTGAGGTTTGTGCAATTTGAGATAAATTTGATAAGGAGTGCTTTAGTAATAATTTTTTTAATATTTCACTAAGCCGCCATTTTACCAAAATGCTAACAGGTCATCCTCATATGACCCTTAATTTTTGAACAAAATTTTAAGTCAATCGGATAAGTAGTTTCTTCGCTATGCTGCGAACAGGCAGACCGACAGACCGACGCACAGAAGGCAAAAATCCAAAATTAGAAAATAAAAAGTCAAATATTGAACATTACGTTTTTTGGTCCTTCAAATGCATCATTGAATGCTTAATATGTCCCTACAAACATATTTGTTTGTTTTGAATTTTTCGGGTAACTTATTTTATAGTAGGCTCTGGAAAAATAGTAAGTATATTAAACGTCAAATAGTTTCTATTATTTGTTGATAATTAACGTCAAAATCAGGTTCTTGTTTTGTGAGCTTAGAAAGTAATTTAGTTTTTGCAACAATAGTATGGTAAATATGCAAGGTAAGTACATTTTATTATCTAGTATTTTTTATATAACCAAACGTTTGTTATATATTTTACTTCCACATCCCTTCAGGATGGGAAGTATAGTATTTTTGTTATATGGTCAAGTTGGTAAAGCATATTATTGTCAAATTACACTCAATTACAGTTAAATCGACCGGTATACTGTTGAGATATATTCGGTTAATCAAATCACACTAAAATCAGCTGCAACAAATTGCAATAAATGCTGTTTTTATAACCTTTTATTTAACTTGACAATGTTGACGTATATGCTTTGGACAAATTTTAATTAACATTTGACCAACTTTTACGTACTTACCCGATTACCTTTAAATGTGGTATGTGGCATGATACAATAAATACAAGGTATGTCAGCTGCTTACGTCACGCGTGTGACACGGCAGGCAAGGGCATCTTGATTATTTTATTCATAAAGCTTTTAAGGTAACTTTAAATGTTTTAAATATTATTTTAACCATCTGTAGACTTTATAAAGCTTAAAATACAGATATTTATAAAATTACGACAATAAAATAAGTTTAAACTCAATATTCAATCGTGTTTTCCATTTAAATACATAACAAAAGGCAAACGCTTGCAACCTTAGACAAGGAATTCCTTGTCTAAGCTTGCAACACGCGTGACGTCACAAGCGGAATCCAACCTCGCGTTGCGTGGTAGATATAGTTTTGGGACATAACAATATTATGATGTCATGAAGTTGACAACTCCCCCTCTAAGTGGGTGGAGAGGGGTAACATATAAACACGAGTATAGACATGTTCGTTCAAAATTGGTACAAATGCGTATTTAGGAGCGCACATTACGAATTTTAAAAAATGTGGTTTTTGCAAAGTTTTATAAAACTGACCGATAATAAAACTGTCCGCAAATGGTTCGTTTCCAAAATACAGGGTCAATGGTAAAGTTTTGAAAAAAAATATTTTTTTATAATATCTGTGATATCACTTTGAATAACTTTCAAATAGTTGGTACATATTATATCTATGCATCTGGATGCGTTTTCTGGTGTACAAACACCTTTCCTTGTTTTACCATTGGCGTTCGTATGACATTTGTTCTGAATTTATTGTTATAAAAAAATGGCACGCCACAGTTTTTGCTTAAAACAGTTGTTTTTTTTAGAACCCCTCGAAATCTCCAATCGCGAGCTTTTTGAAGTGTGGCATCAGAATAAGCCAATTCATGAAAAAAATATGAATGTTATTAATTATGTCAGAAATAAAATGGATCACAATGATTGCCAGAATGACCCATGTTCCTGTTATTCCATGCAGGTCAGAAACATTACCAGTTTTTTAAAAAGAAAATGGTCAAAATCACGAAGAGTCCTAAAAGTGTTTGAGAACGAGAACAAAAACTGGCTAAATAGGCGTACTTCTTTTTGTTCTCTTGAGTTACCTTTAAATAGGCAAAATAAAAAAATTGGTCGTCCGACCGAGAATTTTAATCAAGTTTCGGCTCAAAGTAAAAGACAGAAAATAAAACATTTGCTCGAAAATAACACCACAGAGGAATTAACTTTTGCAGCGCAAAGTAGTTTACATCGTTCGGGTGAAAGAAACGCAGCCAAAGTAATAGCAGAAGTTTCTACAGGGTCTTCAGATATGGCTACCAAATTTCTTAATGCCTATAGATCACCAAAATTAGCTATAGTGAAGTATACTCCAGAAGAAGCTTTAGCATTGTTTGTTGATGGGCGTTTCACAAAAGCATCTTATATTTTGATGCAAAGGGGAGCAAAAAGCAGGAACGCAAACATATACCCCTCCTACAATCGAATTCAGTGCGCAAAAAAGGAATGCTATCCAGAAGAAATATCTATTGCTGTTTCAGAAACATCAGCCACTATTAACTTGCAAGCTCTTGCAAATCATACAGCCAGTAGACTTGTTAAACTACAGGAAGAAGTTTTGCAGTATTGCAGTTGTAATGATATTATTGAAGTGAATTTAATTTTTAAGTGGGGCTTGGACGGAAGCTCAGGCCACTCTCGCTACAAGCAAAAATTCATTGGTGAAAATGAAAATGCTACTGATGAATTTTTGTTTTCTGTCTGTTTGGTACCATTACAAATATATGCTGCAAAAAATACAAACACCGTTATTTGGAACAATCCTCGCCCAAGTTCTACGAGGTTTTGTCGACCTATTAAGATAATTTTTGCAAAAGAAACACCCTTACTTTCCAAACAAGAAATAAACAACGTCGAACAACAAATTTTGCAGCTAAAACCGCTGGAAATCATTTTAGCTAATGATTTCAAAGTAACCGTCAACTACATTTTTAAACTTACCATGCTTGATGGTAAAATGTTTGGGGTGATTTGTGCTACTTCAAATCAGGTTTGTGGTATTTGTAAAGCAACCCCCAAACAAATGAATAATTTGGACCTTATCAAAACGTTACATATTAACCCTATTAATTTGCAATATGGCCTCTCTAGTCTTCACGCTTGGATTCGTTGCTTCGAGTGTCTCTTGAACGTGTCATATCGAATACCATTTAAATCTTGGCAGGTTAAAACCCAAGAAAATAAAGATGTGTTTAAAGACAGAAAAAAAGAAATTATAGACCGAATAAGGAGAGAAATGGGTCTTCTAGTGGACATCCCAAAACCGGGCTTTGGGACAACAAATGATGGGAACTCGGCTAGACGCTTTTTCGAAGATCCTTCACTAACATCGCGAATTACAGGGCTTAACGAAGATCTCGTTAAAAACTTCGCTGTCGTTTTGAAAACGATATCATGCGGGTACGATGTCGATGCCAATAGATTTCAAGAATATGCGTTAAAAACCGCACAAATGTTCATATCATTATATCCATGGTATTATCTACCAAGCAGCGTCCATCGTTTACTCATTCATGGCGGAGACATAATACGAGCGGCGGTTTTGCCTATAGGCACTTTTTCAGAAGAGGCACTCGAAGCAAGGAATAAAGATTTAAAAAGACTTAGAGAATTCAACACAAGAAAATTTTCTAGAGAACAAACAATGACCGATTTGTTGCATTCCTTACTTTTTTCGTCGGATCCTATAATATCTAGCCTCTCAAAAAAAACCACTATCCATGGTTTTAAAAAAAGGTCGATAGATCCTGATGTGCTTGCACTTCTTTCATTTCCCTATCATGGTACTGATTCCAGTTCTTTGTCAGAATCAAATAATGATTCTATTTCTGATGAGGAAAACTTAAGTTCTATCTAAATTTAGCGATACCTTACTTACTATTCCGAAAATAATAGTCAGAATATTATCTTAAAACAGATGCACTAAATAATTTTTTATATTGATAACATAATAACTTTGTCCGGATTTTCCCAAAGCAAACATTTTTCTTTCATGGTTAGATTTTGATATTGTTCTAAATAACGGTGTTGTATATTGTTCGTCTGATTGTCATATAATATGTTTTATATTTGAATCACCCTGTATCGTATGTCTGCTTAAGTTTGCATTGCATATTCAAACGTAGTTTTTAGTTCCGATCAATTTTTCTCAATAACAATTTTCGATATTGTTACAAATAAAGGAACTTTACTCTTGAGCCAAATTCATACTTTTTGAAAAACATTGTATATGACTGAAAAATTAATATCTGATGGTTGAACTTTAGCTTTAACTCCATGCAGAACTTTTTATAAAGAATAACTATTTTCCGTAAAATAAATAATAAGAAAGTTTTCCATATGGCGAGAACTTAAGCAGACACACTGTATAAAGAAAAAACACATAATTCTAGTATAATACTAGTATTAATTCGAATTAAAAACAGTTTATTTGAATATATACCTTTTGTTATTAGTAAATGCACAGTTTTACTTGAATTTTCAAAGTGTATACATACTATATAATTAAAAAAAAACCTCAGAATTCTTGATAACTTCGTAGTTTATTTAATAAAATAGTTACCTATTACTGCTTTTTACAAATTAAAGCTTGTTCCAATCACAAAATACAATATTTGTTCTATTTTACAAAAATAGACTTTTTATTTCCTAATATTGGTATTTTACCCTCTGTGCGACGGGCAGACAGACAGATAAAACATGTTATTCGGCATCTAGGTACCCTGAAACGTAAAGATCTGAAAAAACACGGATGATTTTTACAACAATAATTCCCTTTTACGAGGGAAGTATATAAATAGCTATTTTAATTAACGTTGTGAACATAAGAACATATTTTAAATAATCCTAACTCATTTTCTATGATAGTGCCTTTTAGTATAGGAAAAATCATTCAAATGTGCTGTTACAAATATAACATAGAACCTTTTATTTGCAAAGAATATCTGGCATGTTTTCCTCTGGCACAAAATGATAAAAATAAATATTTCCATTAACGTGTTAAAGAAAAAAGAATATTTTAAATCATCCTATCTAATTTTCGTTGATAGAGCCTTTAACTGCAGGACATTCGAATATTTTTCAACCTTTTTTTGCATAGAATATTTGGCATATTCTTCCTCTGGCTGGAAATGAAAAAAACATTATTTCAATTAACATCTGAACACACAAATTAAATCATTTTATCTAATTTTCGTTGACAGCGCCTCTGAAAGTGTACAGGGTGTCCAATTTTGGTTGTAAATGCAAGGTATCTCCGTTATTTGCAAATATTTAGGGTTGAGGTTTTCGCGACACCGTGCCACTTTTTTGTCAAACTCAAGCTGCCGTAATCAGATTTTCCATAGCCCGCCTCGTTTGGGAGATACAGTTCCAAATTGAAAAAGTTGCATTTTGGGACATCCCTCGTATCTCGGTTATCTTTTAACGTATCGAAAAGGTAAAAACTGGCTCTTTATAGTTTTTTACGTAGAATCCAGTGGCGTAGACAGATTTTTAGTCGGGGCTATCGTTTTTGATACACGACCCAAAGTCACGTTTTTTTAAAAAGGGACACGCTGTATATTTTTAGGGAGTCCTATTCTTCTTATTATGAGCTTTTCAAAAATATATGGTCATCTATTCTTATTTTAAAAAATAATGCTGCAATTTAGGTTTGTAATAATATCTATCTATATTTTTCATAGTAAGCCATGGACTGATTGTCAAAAATGACTTTGTCACTGCTTTGTCATAAAGTAAATGAAGTTTTGATGTTAATACTAATAGACGAGTTAAATTAGTCGCTCTGATTATTACTTTTTAATAAATGGCTGCAAATCAATTATTTGAAAACTTTGAGCAATATGATATGCTGACCAGTTTCATAGAGAGTCATGAAAATATAAACGCTGCTTCTGAGCTTTATTTCATTAGGTAATGTTTTATTTTCATAATTTTTATTGCAATCTTTTTTAAAACTTAAACTTGTATTATATAGATATCCGGAAAGGAGGCAGCCAGAAATCGAATTTAATAAATTTTGGCTCTTTCAAAAAGCCCAGATCAAAGAAATATAACAAAGAGAACGTGAGGCTGATGAAATTAACGTCTTAGCAAGTGTAAATGTAACGCCTGTAACGTCCTGTAGAAAAATAGAGAATGAAGTGGGTGTAATCAAGTCTCGGGTTCAAACGATTTTAAAGAAACATAAGTATAAACCTTATAAAGTCAGAGTTGTGCAAAATCTACATCTTGGAGATGCAGAACGACGTATTGATTTTTGCCAGTGGTATTTACAAAAAATTAATACTAACCAAAATTTTGGAAGGGCGTTTATATGGTCCGACGAATCGTATATAAGAAGTGTTGGAATATTTAATCAACATTTGATATTTCCACGCGAGCAAAGAAGGATTTGGCTTTAATGTCGCTTGTTTCGTACTAGGAACCAAAATAAAATTTCATGTTTTTGAAGGAGGTCTCACTGCTAATCGCTACCTTGAAATATTGCAAAATATATTGCCAGAAATCATAGAAGATGTCCCTTTAGCACATGCATTTTTGCAAATACAAGCACGCAATGTAGTCATTTCAAATGCACTGGGTAAAATTGCAAGAGTGTGTGAGAGATGTCTAAGAGAAAATGGAAATCAGTTTGAGCAGTTCTAATTACGTGTGGCTAATTACGAAAAATAGATATACTTAATATATTCTTAAAAACTTAAACTGTAGCCTTATTTTTAAAATAAGTATAGATAACTATATAAAAAAGCTCATAATAAGACGAATAGGACTACGTAAAAATATACAGGGTGTCCCATTTAAAAAAAACGCAACTTTGGATCATGTTTCAAAAACGACGGCCCCTAGTAAAAAATCGATCCACGTCACTGTATTCTACGTAAAAAATTCTATAAGAGCCAGTTTTTACCTTTTCGATACGATAAAAGATAACCGAGATACGAGGGGTGTCCCAAAATGCAATTTTTTCAAATTGGCCCTGTATCTCCGAAACGAGGTGGGCTAAGGAAAATCTAATTACGGCAACTTGAGTTTGACAAAAAAGTGGCACGGTGTCGCGAAAACCTCAACCCTAAATATTTGCAAATAACGGAGATACCTTGCATTTACAACCAAAATTGGACACCCTGTACTGTAACAAACTATGTTACTATGGCATTCGAATATCTTTTAAAATTCTATTTGGAAAAAAGGTCTAGCATATTTTTTCTCTGGCCCGAAATAAAAAATATATATTTCAAGTAAACTTTTGAACAAAAGAGAATTTTTTAATTCATCCTACCTAATTTTCGTTGATAGCGTCTTTTAAAGCAGGAAATATCCTTAAAATGTGCTCTTACAAACTATATTAATATGACGTTCAAATATCTTACAACCTTTTATTTGCAAAGAATATCTAGCATAATTTTCCTTTGGCCCGAAACGAAAAAATAAATATTTCAATTAACGTTTTGAACAAAAGAGAATATTTTAAATCATCCTACCTAATTTTCGTTGATAGCGCCTTTAAATGCAGGAAAAATTCTCGAAATGTGCTGCAAGAGCAACGGAACAACAAGCACTGCATTTTAATTTTCCAGAATAACGATAAAATAATCCGAGTTATGCCTTTGATATTTCTACCGCAAATATTTCGTCCGACTTTCGTGGACAAAGCTGAATGCTGAAAATGTGCACCTTTGTAGAAAGTAAGCTGGTTTGGTAGAAATTTGGCTAATTTAGCTAACATTGTCAATTTTGCCTTTGTGTTTTATATAAATATTTACTTTGTTGTTGAGAAAATATGTATTACATACAAAATGGGTAATTTCTATTACAAAAACATAACCCTTTATTTTATATTGATTACAAATTTACTATCTAGAACAATAAAACCAGATGCATGTGCTTACAGGGTTATTTGTTACCACCCTTTAAATTTGTTAATATTGTTTAAAAACATTTTTTCTTAAAATTATATATTAGCTTTAAAAAATAGATTGTTTTTCATCCTAAACTTCCCAAGTAGCCACACATAAAACACAGGTTATATACAGGGTGCTCCTTTTAAAGCGTTACAAAGGGGTATTGAGAACACGGCTGATTGAAAATAAATGAAATTTCTAGGAATGCAATGGGTCGTTGGTGGACATTTTTTGACGGAGTAAGTAATGTTTTAACCCTTTCCACTGTTGAGGGGTGGGGGGTAACTTTTAAATGTTAAATGGAAGTTTTTTTTTCCAGATTCGTAATAATCTTCAGAAAAAACTACGTTATAATCAATGAATAATTTGATATCAATGTCAATGTCACTACGCTAAATTCAACAAAATTGAAAAGAAAATCAACAGAAGAAAAAAACTGATATTAGGTACATGATTTTATTATAATAGGTGTTCGAAATGACAACCGTTTTGTTCAGAAGCATGGTCGTTATTTTGTCTACATCCTCCGAGAGTTACCGTGTCAACTGGGTAAAAAAATACGATATTTTGGTTAGATTATGTAGTTAATTATTTTTTTTTCTGATTTTTTGGGAGCTCTGCGGCATTGCAGCGATGATTCACCAGCCGCCACTATTGCAGTTATCATGATAACAAACGACTTGACATGTTATGATATTGCCAGTAGTTTTCTTAAATTATCCTCGAGTTTAAAGTCTTTAGTTTAAGCGTCTTGTTAAAATAAGTGTTCATTGTGTTCGTTTATTGTTTTTTTTAAGTTCTGTTCGTTTATTATTTAGCTGTGTTATATCTGTTCTTATTTAATAATCTTAGTTGAAATTTTAGCTATCTATCCTTAAAATGAATGAATTCGACTGCCAAGTTGACATGTTATTAATTCTCGGAAAATGTAGAAAAAACTATCGCAATGCTTACACAACACTTACCACCAAAATCTCACATGGCGTTCAAACGATTATAGACTAGGAGTCGCCAGACCGGCCAACTCTCATCCAAAAAACTCAGCAGGAGGAAAACCAAGACGAACGACGACATGGCGGTAGGAGTTTTGAGAACAGTAGCTCTCAACCCTCATAGTGGTTCCTGAGAACTATCCAAAGACACTGGGATGTGTAAAACATTCGTTCTCAGGATTTTACACAATTTTAAATTTCATCCTTACCATATTACCTTACATCAAGAATTGTATGGACAGGACTTCGAGAGACGGGTGCAATTTTGTCGGTGGTTTAGACTATGGATCAATGAAAACAACTCACTGGAAACCATAATATTTTCTGACGAAGCAATATTCACTAACCATGGTCAAGTCAATCGTTACAATATGCATTATTGGGCTGAAGAAAATCCACACTGGTTGCGAACAATCGCTAATCAACACCCTTGGTCGATAAATACATGATGTGGGTTATTTGGCGATGTTTTTATTGGATCTCATTTGTTTGATGGTAATCTTAATGGACAGCGATACTGCAATTTCCTGCGAAATGACTTGCAAAGATTGATGCCAAATATTTCAGAGCAACAACGTGAAGCAATTTGGTTCCAACAAGACGGCGCACCATCACATTGCTGTCGAGAAGCACATGCTATATCGAATGACACTTACCCTAACCATGAATTGGACGTAGGGAACCAGACTTAACCCCCTTTGATGTTTTCTTGTAGAGTTTTGTCAAAGAAAAATTCATGGTGACTGCTCCAACTACAGCCGAAGACATGAGAGAAAGGATTACGCGTGCAGTTCGTAAAATCACCCCAGATCAGATATGTTATTCAGGTGCGGAATTCTTTGACTTTGATAAATGTTTAGAAGAAAGTTGATAAATGTTTAGAACAAAATGGCCGTCATTTTGAACATCTGATAAAATAAAATCATGTACCTAATATCAGTTTTTTCTTCTGTTGATTTTTCTTTTAATTTTGTTGAATTTAGCGCAGTAACATTGACATTGACATTAAATTATTCGTTGATTATAACGTAGTTTTTTTTGAAAAGTACGAATCTGGAAAAAAACTGCACCTTTCCATTTAACATTTAAAAGCTACCCCCCACACCTAAATAGTGGAAAGGGTCAAAACATTACTTACTCCGTCAAAAAATGACCCACAACGACCCATTGCATCCCTAGAAATTTCTTTAAAAGGACCACCCTGTACGTATCAAGTCATAGTAATAATAGATATCGGTTCAATAGAGATATCATCACAGAACAAGGAATCCGTTTGAAAAAGAAAAAGACCTTTTAGCTATCGCAAACATTGTCCAATTTTTTTGTGTATGTTGAAGATTGTACGTATGTTGGACCAGCAAAATAACCTTACGATCTTGTCTGCGATTCCGTGTATAAATGGGAGAACTACATTTCTTATTGGCAACTTCTCATCAGTTTCCTGACGTGCAATAAAATTATTATATCTTCTAGTTGATCGTCTAATATTCTCAATGCAATATGCGCTTCCTCTTACAGCTTTAGTCAGTTTCTCTTTTTCCGATTGAAAAGAATTTTGATCACAAATCGCCAAGGCTCTGTAAACCAACGAATTAATAATTGGGTTGCTTCTGTGTCGGATGATAATGATGTGAATTTGCATTTAGGCATCTGTTCGTATGTGTTCGTTTTCTATGTACAAAGGGCACTAAGGAACCACCTCTTTTTCTTTGTATAAGAACACCTGGAAAGGGGATCTTGCCTTCTGATTCAATTTCCATAGTAAACTTTATATCTGTGTATTGCTAAATGAGATAATCAAGGGGGAGATTTTCTGGACCATGAGGCCATATGACAAAAAGTCGTCTACATATCCCAATCACGATTTTGGCTTTAATGGACATGACTCTCTAAAATATTCCATTGGCTAAGACATATGTTCAAAACATTTCCCTAGAAAAACGAAATATGTTGATATGCTACATGCCTCAATCCGATCTAAAAGTAAGTTGCTAATATTATTATGGGGAAATATGATTTGATATTTTTTAAATTGAATCATTAATAGACACATTCGTATACAGCGATTCTACATCTGACTACCGACTACTACAGCTGACTGAAGATATCTTTTGGATTTAATTGGATTGCTTTTGATTTCTCTACAAAATGTGTAGAGTTTCCAATATACGAATGCTTTTTTCTGTAAATTTATTAGGAATATTTCGTAGATATTTTCCGAAATGACAGATTTCGCTGACCATAGGTCAAGGTGGTACAGTAACCTTGTGTATTGTCCGTAGAACCGCGGGATCCTTGAACTGCTTGGCCTGAACATATTCTTGTCCTTTGCTGGTGGGTTGGATGCGTTTATGAGATTTGATTATCCGTCCCTGGATTCTGTTTGTCTGGTCTATTCAGATTACTTTGTCGGTGATGGCGAACAAAATTCTCCACGCAGTATATTTTGTCCATGACGACAGTGGCATTTCTCTTATCCGCTATCAGAACCAAAATGTCTGTACTATTGTTTAATCTTTTGATCGTCGTTTTTTTTTTACCGCGACTGAGAGATCTGACTTAGGAGGCTTAGATCTTCGCTGTTTATCTTATTACGTCAGCTTCATCTGCTGGAGGTCTTCTAATTGGGACTTCGATCGGCGACCCTATGTCCTCTATGGGTATATCCTTTGGTGTAATGGCAAAGTTTTCAACTTTGGAGAGGACAGATTATTCTGCTGTAGTAAGAGCTTTGGAAGATAAGTTGGTTACGTTGTAATAAGGTGGTTTTACTGGTTTTTGTTGTCTAGAAGGCTTTCGAACTTTTTCCACTGTTTAATGATAACTGCTTGTTGTATCTTTCTGTTTATGCATTGAGAATACCAAATATGTGAATTTTAAAATTTAAGAATTTCTAATAACGTACAAGCATTTAAATCCAAATCACAACGAATGGTTTTTATCATTTTGCGTATTAATGCCACGCTGGCTAGTTTGTGGATGTTTCTTCTTGGTATTATGTGTGTTTCATCTGTCAGTTTTTGCTATCTGAAATCTATTAGTACCCTACAATGACAATTTGGAAAACCCATTTTGTAAAAAAACAGTTGAATTTAAGTATATGACATGCAACATAATATGTGTTTAGAATATCTCACCGGTCTAAGAAAAAATTATAATATACAGGGTGTTGCATTTAAACAATAAGTTTATGAGGTCATAATTTTTATACAGATGACGTCATGAACAACTCATATGGTAAGCATCATTCCCAAACTCGTTACAACTTACAGTTTTATTATAAAATGTTAATTTCCAAATTACTTGTATGAAGCATATTTTAGATTTGACCAGATATTTAGTATTACCCAAAATTATATGAGAGCTTGACTTAAAAAAGAACGAAATCGTGTCTAATTTTTAAGAGAAAGTAACAATACTTTTGATAATTGTAACTTGTGTCCTTAAAAAAAATGTTTGAAGAAGATTTGCTATTTTCGCTGCTTAAAAATTTAAATTCCCCTATCTCAAAAATTATTCAAAAATGAGCTCAGCTCCTAGATTACTGTTAAAGCAAAATAAATTTTATACGTAATCAAATATGTTTACAAGTTCTTTTCAAGATTGCAACCCATAATAGATTAACACTTTTATTCTTCTACGAAACATATCGGAAATTTTAATAACATCAGGCTCTCTCGAAAATTAGAACTAACATCCCACAAAGTCTATCATAAAACTTATTAGTGCTTAACTAGTGCTAATGGTTTTAAAGTCGTCAATTAAAACAAAATGTTTAGAAAATCGATATACTCTAAATCACTCTCCGAGATTTTCTCAGATCTTCATGTTTCAGGGTCCCTAGATGACGAAAAAATTGTTTTCTCAATGAATGAGCTGGTAACATTTTGGTAAAAATCCAATATGGCAAAACAAAATGACGGCCGAGTGAAATATTAAATGACTTATTATTAAAAAACTACTCATCCAATTTATTTCAAATTTTGCAAAAACATCAAGTATTATGTTTAACATTTAACATTCCGCGCACTGGATTATTTCAATTTTTTCTTGAAGACTCAAAAACTTTCTTTTGTTTGGATACATATTGATGGCACCAGGGTAACATCAAAACTAAGATATCCGATTGATGAGGACTATATTTTACAAAAATAAAGTGATTTATTTATTATGCAATTCACCGCAATTTAGCTACAATCCAGACAGCATAAGCCAGCCTATTGTTAAACTCTAATGAGGTAAATTTTACTATTTTTTTTAAAAATGTTCCAAATTTTACTGTCCGTGTCCATTGTTGAGAGTGTTCGTTGTCAAGAGGGTTTAGTACACAGGAATGCATATACTGACGGTCGGTGACTTCTGTCCGCTCAGCAGAGGTGTCCATTGTTCGGAGGTGTCCGTTAAGAGAGGTTTCACTGTATTCAATAATATAGACCAGTTCCTCCAAGTTATAATGGAATTGGTGATTCTAAGTTCGTGATACCTTTCAGCATTATAGAATTTCTCATGTTTGTAAATTTCATTAAATTTTAATGCTAGAAATGCTGTTCGATCAAAGCTAACCTTCAAATAGTAGTTGCTGAAATAAATAAGACTAAATCAACCGTTCACGAAATCACAAAAACATAATTTTTTTTCTATAAAATTAACAGTTTTATCAAGATGGTAGATAACAGAAAAAAGCCCAAATTATATGACAATTTAATTTTGGATAGTACAACGATATGTCAATTTTTTAAGAGAAAGTAAGTCGACTTGCCAAATTTAATTAATGTCTCTTAAAAACGATTTGACATTTTGGAGTTTGCATCTTTAAAATTTAAACCCCTCCCCTCAAAGGCTGTTTAAAACCAGCTATGCTCCTAGATTACTATTAAGGTAAAATAAATCACACATACATAATCAAATATGTTAACAAGTTTTTATCAGGAATGTAACTCAAATTATAGTAACACCTCCATCCTTCCACGAAACCTATCGGGAAATTGAATCAAATTATCAGGTTAATCTAGAAAATTACAGAGCTAACAACCCACAAAGTCTATCATAAAACTTATTAACGCTTAACTAGATAGCTATCAATAATGCTGCTAATCGTTCTAAAGTGGTCAATTAAAACAAAACGTTTAGAAAATCGATTATCTTCGAGTCGCGTGAATTGGTAGTCTCATACGTAAATGGACCCCCGGGGTTAAAACAATTTTGTTTGTAGAGATACAGATTTAAGTGCGGGTTTGGAATATAGATTTTGAAAGATAATGACCTCAGGTGTTTCGGGATTCTCGATAAAGTTATTTCTGGGCGTTTTATTGGACACCTTGTTTTCACGGATTTATGAGAGAAATCCTATTAACCTGCTGGAATAATTGTTTACAGAGGTAAATATTTAGAATTTTCTTAGAATATGTTACATTATAGGTTTTTGTGTGGGCGAATTAAATAAATTAATATACATAATTTAACATAAAAAAGTGCCTGAGGGATGTGTAGCAGATAAAATTAGTGTTTGATAAGTTTGAATAATCACAATACGTAATATTTTCTATAAGCGTTTTTATTCGCAGATTTATCGCCTTTAAACATATTTAATAATATTCAAAAGATAAAGATTTGTCGTGTTTTTTGTTACGCCAAATTTACTCCATATTAGATTACAATAATTTGATAACTTATTAAACGAACTGTATCATTACTTGTCAGTGTTAAATAAAACAACAAGTTTTCTTTGCTACCTTGCAATTTTGACCATTTCAGTCTTTTTACTGTCAACCAAAATACAAACATTCAATCATTTGAAAAAGGCTTCAAAAAAGTGTGTGAGGCAGTACGACTTGTTCAGGAAATGGTTCAAAGGAAAAGGTGTGAAAACGGTTAAAGAAGAGGTACTATTAGCTTATTTTCTTAAATTAAGCAAAGAGTTTAGACCAAATAATGTGGGCTAAATACTCAATGCTTATGAGCGTTTTAAAAGCTAAAGAAAATATAGATATAAGCAGATTCTACAAAATAACTGCTTTTATCAAAAAACTGCCACACTCTTTTTCTGTTTGATAGCAGAGAGTATGTATTTGTTTTAAGATAATATAGATCTACACTAAGTGTTTGATTGAAAGAGAGGCAGTAAAGTTAGTGTGCAAAGCACCGACTGCTCAGGGAGATTGGTTCGTTTTCTATTTATAAGGGCGCCAACAGTTCTATACCAGTTGATTGTTAACCGCTCTAGATGTTATGAGTACCACTCCTCAAGACCACTAAGATAAAATTAATTAAAGTTAATAGTAAAAAAAAACAAAAAAAACATATTCAACAAATAACATTTATTACCAAGTTCAGTGCTCCCCAAAATATTTTCAAAAATATGTATCTCCTGTAGGTTATTTTGTAACATATGAAAGAAATTGGCCCTAATTGAAGTTTTTAAAAAAAAATGACAATTGACTGTGTAATGATCCTATGTTAATCAGTTTTCATACCACATATGCTGAGAGAAAAATCTAAAGTATATTCAAATGAAGATCACTATCCAAATATTAGATCAACTGTGTAAAATGTTTTATGAAAATAGCTAAAGAATCACAAAACAACAAACTAAATGTTCAATAAAACCTGAAAACTAATTTAATAGTAATACGGATGAGAAAAGAAATTTTCAATCAGCTAATGACAGGTAAAAGTAATAGACCCCAAAATCTATAAATGCTTATAAAGAAAATCTTTAAGTTGTTTTAATTTACCGAACAATTTGATCTAACAGCAAAAAATTATCAAGAGATGCAAAATAATCAAGCAATTAATTAACTTCATTAATTCAAATACAATTAACAATAATAGAATATAAGAAAAAAGTATTATGTGAATCTAAGAGCAAGCAAATAACAAGAAAAATTTATGTAACTAAGTTTCAAATCCAATCACCAATATTACCTAACAAATTGACACCATTCTTTTTTATCAAAATACCTTTCTATAGCAAGTAAATACAATAAATCATAAATATCATCACATATTCCAGTAGTGTTACCTGTCTATAACACTTCTTATATACCATGTATAAACTAACTAGATCTTATAAGTTAAAATTTCAAGATGTGATCACACTTTACAACAACACTGTATCTTAAAGTATATTATACTATGAAATGTTGGCACAAACCTATAGACTAATGTGTCATAAACTTATACTGTGAGGTTCTGTATCTTAAAGTCTACTATACGGTCAAATGTTGACAGAAACAACCTATAGATTATTGTGTCCTAAATATAACACCAATAATCATGGTTTATGCACACCAGCAGTAGTTTAGTAGAACTTTATATCAAAAAGTATACTCTACACTCAAAAGAAATAGAAAAAGTCATAAAGTTGATCAGCAATAAACAATAAAGTCAATTCAGCACAAGGGATGTTAAATTTAAGATACTATAGATTATCTAAGTGTCTATCAGCATCGATGACTTAGATCAGCAGTCTATGATGTAAGTGTCATCGAAGACATTTCCAGCAGGAAAACTGGGTATGTACACACTTAAGTACTAGGTAACAGACTTCTGCTCCACTTACAATGACACATCCAGGTTCAAACCCAGGTTAGGAGAACAGGAACAAGAAGTAGAAGAGGAGGTAGAAGTAGAAAAAAAACCCTAGAATAGTACAAACGTCTAAGATTTACACCCCAAATAAAAGTATATAGGTCTGTTTAACAACTCAACACCCAGTATATCAAATAAAAAAAATAATTTCAAACAAAAATGTATCAATATTTCCCAGCTTGACTTCATTTAAACCAATTTACCCAAATTACAAAAAAATCTTAAGTCATTCTATTATAGAGATCCAAAATATTAGGCTCGCACATGTCTATTACGATACATAATATTATCAACTACAACCCCTTAACATTATATACAAAAGATAAGCAACATATCCATTAATTAATACTAATATAGGTACATTACAGCCCTTATAGTGAATAGTAACAAGAATCCACTCTTAAAATCTTGTAAATATCAATACCAAATGTCATTACTCCAGTATAGGTAAGCTAATATAAGATGTTACAGACAGAAAATGTAAATCACTGATACAATATTGTTCAATTTTGCCAAATTGGTTAAAGCATATAGCATGCATTTATATCTTATAAGGTTGTTTCGGTCTTCAAAGAAATATGAAAATTAAAGTGATTTTTATAGATATTTAGTCCTCTTTCCTAATTATAACATACACCTGTAATAGTTGTATTGAAACACACTTATTAAAGAAAACAAATTCTCCCCAATGTATTTACTATTCTTTACTTTATGCAAACTTAAATAACAATTGGCTTATAGAGGTTACAAATAGATCTTTTTGTATTGCAGAAATAAACTTAATAATTATAACAAACATATATACATTCAGCACATTTCTTAAGAAAATGAAAAGTACTATTGAATACATTGTTTGCTACACAAATCAAAGGGCAATCAAGAGTGTCCCCATAGCTCTTAATTTCAATAAGTAAAATAACTCTGTGGCCTTGTATTTACTTTTTAATAAGAGAACTAAGTAACAAAAAAAATAACCCCTTTTTTATATATAAACAAAAAGACCTTAGTGATAGCCGAGAAACTATATCTAAGCTAGAGGTTAGAACATAACCTATAAAAAATAATATGGCAAAATACAAGAAAATATGTACAGGGAAAATATATCACATTTTAGTGAATATAAAATTGGGTTATCTTGCCTTATTTGATGGTAAAGGGTTTCCTATTAGTCACTTCGTAAAGTTTGTCCCATCAAAAAGATATGGTAGGTGGTCAAGCGCAGCTAAATCCTCACAAGATAGTAATAAAAGGTTCCTCAACCAAAAATATTAAGGTACAACTTAATTAAATACACATTGGAGCCTTTTTAACTAAGTTGCCGACGTAAATCCCAAAAGATGGCCTGGATTAAAACAGGATCAATTCGCCGACAAACTTTCACACTTAACCTTCCAGAAAGACAAGAAGCTTAACCTACCTCACCACCAGGTCAAGGCAGCAGTAGCGGGATGACCATCCGTCAGTGGTGCCACTTTACTAAAATCAAACTGTCCAAATCTGGACAATAGATCAGCCAATCCCTGAGCTGGATCACAGGAAAGAAAAAATATTTAAAGGAGAAGAAAGTAAAATTGCTAATTGAACAAAACTAAGGCGCCATCTACACGAAGACTAGTGGATTGCCTCAATATGAAGCGGAAGATTTCGCTAAGCAGAGACCGCGAGCACCTTACTACATCGATAGGAGACTTACAGCACCGGATTTACGGATTCGTATGCATTAAAATGTAGTGACGAAATTAAAATGTTACAAAACAAAATGTTGGCTTCAAACCAAAGAAAGCAAATATTTTTACAAATGAAAACATATCGTATTTCATGAATAAGGCGCCAGATGATATATATCTTTTTTTGAAAGTTGCGACTACTTTTGGGCTTGTAGGCGCCTGCAGAAGAGAGGAATTAGCGGAACTAACAACAGTTGACATTGAAGACAAGGGAAATTTAATTGGGATTTTAAAATTACACTTCACGCTTGTTTTGGGAAAGTGTCTACTATTTTTTAGAAAATATACAGCCTTACGACCACCATCAATAGCGCATCAACGGTTTTTTATAAATTTTAAAAGAGGTAAGTTCACAACACAGTGTATCGGGATTAACAGTTTCGGGAAGATGCCCTCAGAAATTGCGGCATTTCTAAAATTGCCCAAACCTGAACTCTACACGAGGTATAGTTTTCGGCACTCCTCTGCAACTTTGCTGGAGGATTCCGGAAAACGACTTACCGAAGCTGGAAGTCATCAACAGTAGCGGAGGGATATATTAACTACTCATCTACATACAAAAAAGAGTTATGCAATAATATTTGAAGTAGCAGTGCAAAAAATCATCCAGTTGAAATGCCAAGTTTGTCAATTTGCGAGAAAACCACATTGAAGTCCCATTTCAGTCTTTAACCCCAGATAACGAACCATTTTCATCAGTTTTCCCTAATTTAATTACGATTTTTTACAATTTTATTACATATAAAAAATATTGTTTTACTGGTTCTTAGAACTTACCTATATAAACAGTCGAAGAAAAAATATTGTTCCTAACATTTGCGCAAAGTGACTTTCCCGCACTTAAAGCTTATCCGAACTCCGTCACGTCGTTCATCTAGCTTTTGCGTGCGGAAAAGTAACAGTTTTCGCACTTGTTAGGAAAATAACTATATCGCTACATACGCTTTCAGCCTTTATAAAATAGACGTATTTTTTATTACATTGTAACAGTGCTGACTGGTAAACTTTCTATCAAACATCTTGCTAATAAATTGATAAAATAATTTTTTGACATTTATTTTACCCGCAAGTTTGAAAAATAATACATATTTCAATACTTCAAAAAATGGCATTTATAAATTGACTCCAACTTTCCCCGGGGCATAAGTAATCTTGACCAAAATAGGTGGTACCAAAAATAAGTATGTACTGATACTACAAGAATAATGTATCTATGTTTGTGCCGCTGGCTTCAATTGCGTGACAAACGTAATAACGCAATAAATAGCCCTTTTCCAGGGGAAAGTTTATACGATTATAAGTTTATTTTTGCTCTCACTGTATCAGTGAACCCAGCGCGTTGACAAATTGCTACTTTCTGGTTGCTAGTCTCTTGAAAATGCGTTCTAACTTTTTGTTTGAAAACTCTTCTAACCATTTGTTTGAAAAGTTTGAATAATCACAATACGTATAAAAATAAACGTATTTTTTTATGACATTGTAACAGTGCTGGCTGTAAACTTTCTATTAAACATCTTACTAATAAATTGATAAAATAATTCTTGACATTTATTTTTATTACAAGTGTGAACTTGTATTGAACGGATTTATATCTAAAAATTCAACTTTTTTAGTCATTTTATGATGTTTCAGTTGTAAAATGTACTCTGGCCGGCAGGCGCTTTGTTGGGATTTTTTGTGACCTCGCCAGAGCGTTTGACTGTGTTAACCACAATGGTTTTCGCTATTATAGGATGGAGATGTATCTAATTAGGGGCCTAAAATTATATTGGTTTTCATGATTTGCGTGCTCGGGGAACTTGAATGTTGCTATCGGTGTGCCAAAGGGCCCTGTCCTTGTCTCAATAGTATTCTTGTTCCTTGTGAATTCTATGCCTCTGGTGGGAGTTCACAGTAATGGTAATTTCTATGCGGATGACACTTCGGCTACAGTTAAAACAGTATATTGCGAAAGTATTGATAGTGCTTCTAGATCTTTGGATGGACTACTTTTAAACCTCAAAAAGACTAATTATGGTTTCATACTTCTCAAAATCTTGATTCAAAATTAAGTTTAAATGAAAACACACTTCAGAGAATAAAATTTAATAAACTCCTTGGTGTTCTGGGATGTGTCATAAAAAATACTGAGGAAACACCGCTCAGTTTATTCAACAAAGCAAGTCAACATTATCAGAGAATGCACGATATTTGCACCATAACCGCAAACTAATAATAAATTTACAGCACAATACTTGATTATTTATCATATTATAGTAAATGGGTAAAATTTTAATAAGATCAGCAGATAGGGATGTCACCCTAATGTATAAAATCGATTTTAATATTCTGAATTTTTAACATTCTTGAAACTTTGTTTTAATTTATTTTATAAATTATGTTTACTCTCAGAATTATATTTATTTGTTTTGCTATCTTTCTGTGTACATTTGCACTCTAATTACAAACTCATTTAGACAGATAACATGGTTACATATGTAATAAACTAATGCATCAGGCAAAATAGCATAGGACTTAACAACAACATATTTGTTGGCATAATTTACACGACTATTAATTATGTAGGCGCCAATTAGCTTGTGTAGTTCTATCCATTCCAGTCTAACTCTAAAGAATTTACATATTATGTTTGTATTGTTCATTAAAATAATATGAATATCTTATAACAACGTTACAAAATTCGTTGTGTCGTAGCGACTGTCCTGCTGTGTATTTTGGCCAGTCCGGGAGGAAGATATCTACCAGAGTTCAAGAACATGTAAATCTCTTTAATAAATATAAAAATTCGGAAATATCGGAGACTAAATCTGTATTTGCGAACGACCTATTAGTTTCAGGACATATTTTTCCTGTACCTGAAAATATAAATATCTTACATGAGTGCTCCAAGGGAAGATAATTAGATTTATTAGAAAAAATGGAAATAACTAAAGCCAAGAAAAGTTCAGTTCTCACCTGTGTTAATGACGTATTTAATTTCGATCCCCATCTCATCTTTAATAACACACTTAACTACATAACGTAAATAAGAGTTTTGTAGAGCATATGCAACCATCAATACTCAAGGATTGAGTTATTATTGTTGTACGTCTAAGATGTAACGTGTGATTTGTTGTTTAGTATTCTATTCTTATTTTGTAGCTGGATTTGTTGTTTTAAATGTGTTAAGGTAGCTATACTTAATATTATTTCTTAATTGTAACATCAGTATATTAGGTTTTTCCAATATTGTAGGTCCGATGATGCTCGCAAGAGCGAAACACGTTTCACCTTAGATTTTTTTAAAAATATTTGTATGACTGAGACCAAGACATTGTGTTTTATGTAAAAAAATTATAAACAAATCTCTTTGAGAAATATGGGCGGCTTTTTCTAATTTCAAATCATATGGTTTACTATTTTTTCATCATTTTCGTTTTTTAATTCAAACTTAATTTGTTTTTGCTAATAAGCACAAATTGGGAAAAACATTACACTTTTATCTCATTAAAATTATTACGATATGTATAAGTTTTAATAAATTTAATTTTCCTTTTGTAGAACCTTGAGGTTAACCCAAGAAGTTTGGTTCCTTTTATATTAATTAGATTTAGTAGAATGCCTTAAGGTAGATTTTACAATTTGTTTGCTCCTAATACATTGCTCATGTTTGTTAATTTCTATGAATATAGATCGTCTAATTTGTACTATAAACACCTTACCAGAAAAAAAAAGGTAGTTTATATACTTCTTCTGACTAGGAAGGGATAAAATCTTTCGGCTACCAAAAACAATGTCCAGTTTTATCACGTATAATCAAGATTTTCTTGAGTGGATTGAATAAAGTAGTCTTGCAATCTTCTCTGCACTTCCGCCTATGAACGGAAGAACTTCATTTTCTAATGGTGATTTTTAGTAGTCTATTATTGCAGATGTTTACTTTTAGTGCAACAACCATTCCCTTCTAAAGGGTTAGTTATATTTCCTATTATCGACAAACTGTATAGTTTCCGGTCTCTTTTATACAAGGTATCAAAGGGTTCCCAATAAATCAGACCAAAACAGTGTGATATACTTTTCTTTTATTACGATTTTCTTTTATTCAGCAACGTTTCGGCGGTCGTTTACCACCATCATCTGGCTAAAATACATAAATTTTATTTATAAATTTTAAATTGTAAATACAAAGGACACCAGTGTGCACCAGTTCAAAGCATAACTTTTGTTGTTCTAATTAGTATGTGGAGTCATATTTCGGTAATACCTATTTTTTTTTTATATATATATATTTTTGTTATTTCTACACAAGAAACACTCTCTGCAATGTACGAGTTTCAAACTAGCTGTAAACAGCATATTGGAAGAATGTGATTTGGATAATTTATTTTATAATTTGAACAGGTGAGACACCTGTGGTGTTTTTATTTAAATATTAAAACATTAGTGGGTTGTCAACTGTTTTGCGACTGAAAAATATAAAACTATTTGTTTTTTTGGTTTAAACAGCTTAACGCCAGATGTCAGATCGGGATTTTATTTTCAGAGATTAATTTTATTTGGTTTATATAATGTATTAATCTGTTTTTTTTTTATTGATAAGAAAGAAAAAGGAAAATATGTTTTGATGTTAAATGTTCTATTAAATTAGATGTTTATAAAATGAAATTATGTTATCATAATCAGTTTTTTGGTTAATATTGTTTGGAAACTTGTGAATGTATAACGTTTCCAAAATTAGTCTTTTGATACGATTTTCTTCAGTGTGTAATATTGAGAAATTGTTAAAATCAAAAGCATGTAATGTTGTTAGAGAGTGGTTACATAAGCCTGAATGCGAGGGGTTATTTTTACGAATATTATAGTTGTGTTGATAAAAGCGTTTTTTTGTGTATTGTGATGTTTCACCGATATATACAAGAGTAGGGTTACAAGACATACATTCTAATTTGTATACCAAATTACTTTGAAGTGTTTTATCATCGCGATCTTTCAAAGAAGTGAAAATATTAGAGATAAGATTGGAAGGTGTCCAGGCGGGAGCAGCATTAAGAGATTGTAGAATTTTTTTCGTTTGATTCTCAATCGTGTGGAAAAATGGCATTTTTATGTATGAAATACTAGACAAACTGTCATTTTTATTCTTTATTCTAAACCTATCACCTAAAAAAAAAAAAAAACGTCTACTTGTAGTGTCATTCCATATTTCTGTCCTTTGTATTTACAATTTAAAATTTATAAATAAAATTTATGTATTTTAGCCTGATGATGGTGGTAAACGACCGCCGAAACGTTGCTGAATAAAAGAAAATCGTAATAAAGGAAAAGTATATCACACTGTATTGGTCTGATTTATTGGGAACCCTTTGATATATTATCGACAGTAAAAAACAAAAAAACAAAAGTCGCAGCTGGGGCTGCAAGGAGAAACTGCACTGCAACTGCAACCAATTGCTTCGCTACCTACGATCTGATAAGTAGGTGTTCTGTATTCCTTCTATATTAAAAATGTTATCTCTTAAAGGAGGAAAAGAAATTATTGTACTAACTTCTGCTATACTAACTTACATTGCATCACCTGATTAAATATTCAGGATGAGAGAGCCTTATAAATTAAACTTATTAAAGAGACGATCTTTTACGGTTTGCTCTGCGCATGTCCTACAGGATTTAGATCAGGATATCAAGGCAGCTTTGGTTAAACGGAAGTTGTACGCAAATTAAAACCTAAGGGATCCTAGGCTAAGTAAGAGGCAAAAAACAAGTTGTAATCTAGTGTTATATGTAGTTGTTTTCTATACCATTACATCAATAACACGATGGGTTTGGCAGATAAAATGTATTTACAATTTTCAAACACTTTTTAAAAATAAGCCCAACAGTCATGTTTTGTGCTCGTTGTAAACGTTAGTCAAAAAAATCGAAGACTTTTGCTCAAGAGACCTAGTTTTAATAACAAACTTAGAGAAAGACTCCAAGTCTCGGTCTCATTAAATTATAATTTTACAATTTACAACAAACATGACACGTGTTTCGCCTTTTCGAGCATCATCAGACCTACAAACAACAGAGAGAACCTTAGTAAATAATCACACTCACAAATCCTAAAACAATAACTTTCAAATAGAATAAAACACACTAAAGCACGACAAAACAAACAACTACTTATACGTATTTGATAGACATTAAAATGAGGTTAAGTCTCACGTGAATAAACAAAATAAAATATTAAAAAAGTATTAAAAAAGATTCATGTCTCTAGGCGGGATCGAACCCAGACCGCCCGAGTGAGACGCCGAAGCAACCACCCACAGACCACTAGACTAGTTGAAGATAACAACCAAAAACTCTCACTCTATGAATTGATGAATGAAATGAAGGTTGCCTACAATTATTATTACATTAAATTGTTAAATATTAGGGTTGGTTCAAAATTAAAAACATCGTTAACGCAAGTGAGAATAAAATAGAATAACAAACTCATTTTTTACGAGGTTAAAAAGTAGTCTGGACACATTTCTAACAACCTTAGAATATTTTAACATGACAAAAGATAAATTAGATCCTATGAACCCGAAAACACCCTTACTTTATGGCTTGCCCCAAAGATTCATAAAGTTGGCACGCTCATGAGGCCAGTGGTTTCATTTATTGATTCACCATGCTATAAGCTTTCAGCTTGGCTAAATAGAGTTCTTAAGGACCTAACGGGTTTTCATAGCACATATTCTACCAGGAATTCCATCGACTTTGCCAATCACCTGAAAAACGTTGATATTCCGCACAAGGCATTATTAGTTTCATTGGATGTCAAGAATTTGTTTCCTAGTGTGCCTCCCGCAGACTGTATTCAGTTGGTAAAGGATTTATTGGCGAGATCTTCTTTGCCTCAGTTACTCGTTGATGGCCTCACTTCTCTTCTTACCTTAGTTTTAGACCAAAATTTTTTCAAATTTAATGGACAGTTATATAGGCAAAGGTCTGGGCTGGCTATGGGTTCCCGTTTGTCGCCATTTCTGAGTGAAGTTTTCATGAACAATTTGGAAAACAGGATAATGAATAGTTAGTTTGCCTCCTTCCTAACAGCATATAAAAGATACGTGGATGATATTTGCATTGTGTCGAATGGCAACAGAAATCAGTTGGAAGAGTTTTTACAATTCGTTAACTCGTTGCATCCTAAAATTGGGTTTACATTGGAAATGGAAGATGAAGGAAAATTACCGTTTCTTGACCTTTTACTATCTCGGAAACACAGTAGGATAAAGTTTGAGGTTTACCGGAAAACATCGTCCACGGATAATGTTATTCAGTATGCTTCAAACTCTCCTTACACACATAAATTCGCCGCGTTCAACTCCTTTTTCTATCGGTTGTGTAATTTACCATTGTCAAGGGAAGCGTTTAATAAGGAGCGTGATATTATAATGCAGATTGCTATGAATAACTGTTTTCCTTTGGAGTCCATCACCAAATTATATTATAAATTTATAAACAAGTACAAAATGTCCTATACTGTCATACATTCAAAACTTAGCGATGAGACAATTTTTTTCAACTGCATTACTTTTTTCGGAAGTATTTCTCTCCAATTGGCTAAATTTTTTAAAAATATTAAAAATGTCAATTTTCATTCAAAACAGTAAATACTCTCAAGAGACATTTAGTAAGGACAAGGACCGATAAATTGTCCAGATCTGAGGTTTATGCACTAAATTGTAGCGAATGTTCCACGACCTATGTAGGACAAACAGGTCGAAAAATTTCAACAAGGGTGAGGGAACCTTTAAGCCTTGTCAACAAATTCAGAAATATGGATGAAACTGAGACTGTTTTAGCTCAGTTTAGCCAATCATTTGTTGGAGTTAGGTTAGAAATTTTCCATTTCTGACGTTGATGTTTTACATGAATGACCGACGGGGAAAAAACTTGACCTTCTTGAAAAAATGGAAATAACCAAAGATATAAAAGGTCCCATTCTCACTTGCGTTAACGATGTTTTTAATTTTGAACCAACCCTAATATTTAACAATTTAATTGTAATAATAATTGTAGGCAACCTTTATTTCATTCATTAATTCATAGAGTGAGAGTTTTTGGTTGTTTTCTTCAATTAGTCTAGTGGTCTGTGGGTGGTTGCTTCGGCGTCTCACTCGGGCGGTCTGTGTTCGATCCCGCTTAGAAACATGAATCTTTTTTAATATTTTATTTTGTTTATTCACGTGAGACTTAATCTCATTTTAATGTCCATCAAATATGTATAAGTAGTTGTTTGTTTTGTTGTGCTTTAGTGTGTTTTATTCTATTTGTAAGTTATTATTTTAGGATTTGTGAGTGTTATTATTTACTAAGGGTCTCTCTGTTGTTTGTAGGTCTGATGATGCTCGAAAGGGCGAAACACGTGTCATGTTTGTTGTAAATTGTAAAATTATAATTTAATGAGACCAAGACTTGGAGTCTTTTTCTATGTTTGTTATGTAAACTTTAGTTGTTTGAAAAAACGTCGGTAAGATTTTTCTCCAAATTGATGCAGGTTTCCATTAAATGGCCTGCTAGATCACCCAATCTGACGCCGCTAGACTTTTTCTTTTCTAGAATTTTTTAAAAGTGAAATCTGTTTATATTGCTTATGTAAGTCCTAGAGTTGCTTCATTTTGATTTTTCGATTAAAAATTTTCAAGGACTATCATTTTCAAAACTTTTAACAATGGTCACGAAATTTTACGAATGTACCCAGGATAAAAATATTTTTAATTAATTGATTAATTTCGTCATTTAAAGGTATGAATCATGATTTTTGTAATACGCGAATATTTTTAAACAGTTTTGCTTAAAAAAATGAAAATTACCAAGCTAATTTGCCTAGCATTAAAAAATAAATATTTTTATAATTTATAGTGATATGTATCATAATAAAGAACTTACTAAGAAGATTATAAATATTTATGCAAATGCTATAATAGTATATAGGGTGTTCCAAATACAAGCAATTATTTCACGTTCAACCATGTATTACCTAAACGGTTGACCGTGGGTGAAATAATTAAATACTTATTTAAAGCAGTGATCGCCAACCTGTCGATCGCGATCTACCGGTAGCTCGCGAGCACATTTCTGGTAGCTCACAACATATCTTGTAAAATAGAATTACAAAATAAATTTTGAAAAAAAATTTACAATATTAAAGCTAGCAGGGGCAACACTGCGGTGAGCGCTCTGGGCAACAGCTGCTAGAATTCACCAGAGAGCCAGCATCGCGTGAATTCTTGAAAACACGAGAACCATCTGGATTGCTTTGAACGCGGTAAATGCGCATGTAGGGGATACCAAGGCATTCAGTTTAAAACTAAAAGGCATTAGATATGTTAGTAACTATTATGAAAAGCAGTAGTATGAAAGTAAAGACATATAATTTTCATTCAGAATGGGAAGAACAGTATTTTTTTACAGAAGTTAAAGGTAAAAATGTATGTTTGTTATGTAATGCCTGTGTTTCGGTTGATAAAAAAAAGGAAATATTGAGAGGCATCATAAAAGTGTACATCCGAATTTTGAAAAATATTTCCTATTACATGCTGCCAGCAGAAAAGAAAAGTTGAATCAAATAAAGAACCAGTTAATTGGACAACAGTCAATATTTTTAAAAGCAGATGACAAAAATAAGTCTGCAACGGAAGCATCGTACCGTGTGTCCCAAATAATTGCGCAAAAAAAGAAACCGTGTGAAAACGGGGAAATGATAAAACTGGCGTTTTCAGAAGATGCAAATTCCTTATTTTCCAACTTTAAAAATAAAGACGAGATAGTTTCAGCAATAAAATCTATATAACTTTCTGCTAATACAGTAATGAGACGAGTGGAAGTAATGAGCAAGGATATTTTTTCACAGTTAAAAACTGACTTAAATAACTATGTTTATTTATCTCTTGAAATGGATGAATCAACAAATGTGGTTGACACCTCCCAGATGGCCGTGTTCGTTAGGATGGTATTTAGGGATTTTATGATTAAAAATACCACTGGACAGGAATTGTTTTCTCATTTAAACAATTTTATATTTTCTGAGAAAATTCCAATTTCAAAATTGGTAGGCTTGACAGCTGACGGGGCTCCAGTTATGGTGGGTTGTGATAAGGGTCTGGTAACATTTTTTCGTAAAGATGAAGGCTTTTCACAATTTCTGTGTTACCATTGCATTCTTCATCAGCAAGCATTATGTGGAATTTTTTTAAAACTAAACGTCCTGAAATTGGTAGTAAAAATTGTAAACAAGATTAGAGCTCAAGCATTACAAAGATTGTCAGTATGGAGATCTACTTCTTAACAGGTTTTAATGAAGCCCTATCTGTCATTTTTCAAATAACGCGTTGAACCGATTCAGAAACTGGAAAATTCAATTTGGCTTAGAGATTTCGGGTTTCTTGTGGACATTACAAACAATATTAATGAATTCAATTTGCAACTTCAGGAAAGAGATAAAGAACTGGCGTTAATGATTTCCGATATAAATGCAAAAAAAACTTGAGTTTTGGGAACAAGCTCTAATCAACCGTGATGTCAAGCATTTTCCTGTTCTTTCAGAGAAGATATCTCAAAATCCAATAAAACCCTATGATAGTAAATCTCATGTAGAGATAGTTACTAGCTTAAAGGGTAACTTCAAAAATCGGTTTAAGGATTTCAACAAAATGGCATTGGTGGCTCAATTTGTTGTTTCACACTTTATGGAAATTGATATCCAATAATTTGCAACTTGCGTCATGCAGAACTTTGCCGAAGACATCGCTGCAACTGAAATGGAAGTGGTTGCATTTCTAAGTGATTTCGCATTGAAATCGTTAATTTCAAGTACAAAATGTATCTGGCCTGTAGTAAGTAAAGACAAATATTCAATTCTATGTCGTGTTGCCTTAAAAGTGAAAGACTTATTTACTTCAACCTATTTGTGCGAATCTTCTTTATCCAATATGAAGCTTATTAAGAACAAATACCGCAATTGCCTTACAGATGAACATCTGGACAATTGTGTTTGAATGGCTGCATCAAATTACACTGCGAATACCAAAAAAATTATCGATGAGTCCGAGTGTCAACCTTCTCATTGAATGCACGCATTATTTATCACATGTTTTTGTTTAAAATTTTAATTATAATGTTTAGTTTTATTTAGTCGTATGTGACATGCCATTATGGCTATGTGAAAATTTTGTTTATTCTTTAGGTATGTATTAGTATTTATTAATTGCATAAAATTACGTATGTCAAATACAACTGTGCATTATTTCGTTTAGGCTGGCTTAAACGCTGCTTACAAGTAGGTAGCTCACGGTACATTTCTAAAATATCGAAAAGCTATTACTTAAACAGTACTTGAAAGGTAGCATGATTTAGAGTCTTCGTATCGGTATATCGGTAGCTCCTAGGACAAAAATGGTAGGGTTGGTCAAAAGCTCCATATTTTTATTACATGCACTAATTTTTTTTTGACCTAGATAAAGTAATTAAAAAATGCTCAAACAATTCGATTTTAAAGAAAAAGTCTCTTTTTTGTTGCTGGCCTCATCAACAGGACGAATTTTTTAACCGAACATGGATCCCAAATGTTTTTTGAAAGCGAGAAACTGTAAATATAGATCAAAAAGTAAAATATAACTAACGGAATCCGCTCAATATTTGTAAAGTTTTAAATATATGTATTTGTCCAATTTTGTAGCAATAATAAAAATAATAAATAGAGGGACACTAACAAGTAGGCTTATTTGTATATTTGGTTTTATTCGGGATACCGGAAATCTATTTCGAATGAAGCTTCGCTTATTTTAGTATGTTTTGTGTTTTTTCCATATTTTACTTATTAATTCCAAGGATTCTTTTTTTTAATGATTAACACTTATTAAGATTATTTCCAGGCTTATATACTTTATTGCCATTATGCATATTAATAGTCCTGTTTAAGTCTGGCCGTTATTTTTCCCTGATAAGGATAATTTCTAGCTGCCATATGGCTATTTA
Source organism: Kuschelorhynchus macadamiae (assembly GCA_030620095.1). Classification (NCBI taxonomy): domain Eukaryota; kingdom Metazoa; phylum Arthropoda; class Insecta; order Coleoptera; family Curculionidae; genus Kuschelorhynchus; species Kuschelorhynchus macadamiae. The sequence goes on from JAUTXW010000797.1 coordinate 59,285, forward strand.
CAAGTCTTTCTTCTATATCTAAGGACCCGAGAGTGAATCATAACCAACTGATTCAAAAATTTTTTTAATACTAAAACTTTGCCTTTCTAATAACACTGGCCGACAAAAAAATATAATCCAAAAAATGATAAATAAAAAGTTGTAGCACGTTCTTATTAGAGTTATAGAACCATATCGAATGTTACGATATTTAATATTTATAGAAAAAATGATTTCAGAAAATTCTTAATCCTGTTTGTTGACTATGTTTACAGTTTTCGTCTATTAAACATACCATACATCTAAGAGAAAAGCAAACGAAAAAATATTAACTTAAAACACTAATTAAACTTTATTTTTTCCGTTTATGAGGTGTTCTATCTTCTCTCTTCAAAAACCAACAGTAGTCACCCATCATGGCTGGATCCCATCGTTCTTGGTACCGAATTTCCATTGTTCTGATATCTTGGTGAAATCTTTCACCCTGCTCGTCACTAACAGCTCCCAACTTTTTAGGAAAAAATGACAGATGGGAATGGAGGAAGTGAATTTTTAACCAAGCACCAAGCGCTTTATAGGCATCTAAGAGTTCCTTAACTAATTGTTCATCATTTTCTTCCGTCTTGTTGCCTAAAAATCCTCTTACTACATTAATAAATAAATGCTCTGAATTCCTGCCTGGTAAGCTTTTCCGTAAAATTGACATCGTCCAGCAATTTTCTGATTTGTGGCTCAATAAAAATGCCTGCTTTTCATTTGGCATCACTTAACTGGGGAAAGACTTGTCTTAGGTATTTAAATCCATCACCATCTTTATTCAAAGCCTTCACAAAGTTTTTCATCAGCCCAAGTTTGATGTGAAGAGGAGGCAAAAGGACATTTTTGGGATCAACAAAAGGTATAAATTTAACATTTTGAGATCCCGGTAGAAATTCGCTTTTTTCTGGCCAAATTTTTGCACGACGGTCCCATAAACAAAGGAAACAGCAATATGTTGTAAATCCCCCCTGAAGTCACACTAAAATCGCTATAACTTTTAAGTCCCCACATATCTGCCATTTATACCTATTGTAGTTTAGTTTATCCAAAATCGTGCTCATATTTTCATAATTTTCTTTCATTGCAACTGGTAGAGGGTTTTAAATTTTCATTATGTAACAACACAGCTTTTAAGCTATATTTAGATGAGTCTATGAACAAACGCCTCTCAGAATGTTCAATATCAAGTTCCAGCATAAAACTGTCTATATCAGTACACACGCACAACGAATTTTCCACACTGCAGAATTCAGAAAACATAGCATTTCTTTTTCTGAAATTCGTAATTTTTGTTTCTTGGGCCAATAGTTTCCATTCCTTAAGACGGGAACCCAGAAGTTCTGACTGTTGCTTGGATAACCCCAAATCACATACTAAATCACTTTGAACAATCAAATGTAGCTCGCCGGAAATGGGAGCTGTGGTAAAAGTGGGATCGGTGCACTGTTCTTCTGAGCTGCCTGATGATGCGTTATCTCCATTATCTCCCAAATCAATAGCTTGCCAATTTAAAGGCGCAATCGGCACTGGCAAATTTGCATTATGAGGAACAGGTCGTATGGCAGATTGCAAATTTGGATATTCTATATTGCGCTTTCCCCTTTTTGGAATAACCTTCAGTCTTTGTCAGGCAAAAATTACAATCGTCAGAATGATTGGTGGGTTTTCGCCTTACCATTGGAACTGCAAAAGGCATACTTTTTCTCTTTCTCTTCATCCACTGCACCAATAATACACTATAACTAACACAGCACATATGGGGAGCCCACCGCTTATCTTGATCCCTAATTAAGACACCAAAATATTTAAAGTAGGCTTTTTTTTACATTTTCGGAAAATGGCCTGGCTTGTGATTTTACCAGAAATTTTCCACAAATATAACAAAATTTGTCAGGAGAAATTTTGCAACTTCGGCGCCTTTGACTCGACATTCTCGTCTTCACATACACTTGCTTATCGATACACAGAGAACCACTCAATTCGAGACTCAATAGAAGAGTGATGTTTAACGTTTATTTTATGTCTAATGTTGTAAAAAACCCAGTCTAGATATTTTTTCCGTTGTAAAATGGACCCATTTTAGCCGCCCCACAATAAAATTGTTTACATGCCAATATAAAAGGTTCGAATTAGGCTATTAAAAAATGGTACGTATTAGGGCTTTCCGAATATTTTTTTTATTATTGGGATGGTATTTGCATTGTGAAAATAATGAGCTGGCCTGTGTTAGAAAAATCTTGTCGGCCAGTGTAATTTATACGCAGACTAATTTATTCGGAATGCTAACAATTCAACCAAATTAGGAACAAAATGGAAAGTTTTATAAAATGGACGGCCACCCTTTCGTTATGTTTCGTATATGTACTTAACCGTTCCACTCAGACCTTTCATGTAAAAAAAGAATTACGTTAAAACGATTGTCGCCCCAATTATAAAATTTTCCCCTAACATTGTCGCCTAAATCCAGCGGTTAATTCAATTCTTGTCCCTTTAATTACAATTCTCTTCACAACACGAGAGAATGTTTACTATGCACGAAATATTTTGAGTAGGCGATAGCGAAGTAAAGAGGGCTAATTCGTAGGAGGGGGAGTTAAATATTGACCAAATATTTTTTGCAACTTTTCAATTTAACTGTTATGAGCAAAAACGTCCAAAAAACTATTTTTCACTAAACACAAAAAACCTTCTACTGTTGTTAACGATATGTATGGTATCGTTTGAAGCATTTGATATATTAGATAATAGTATGTTATTTAATGATGTAATGATGGTTATTACCCGCGAGTGCGAATAAAATACTATACTTTCTATACGACTATAAATACCACAATAATATATATATATATATATATATATATATATATATATATATATATATATATATATAAGAAGTTTCTTGTATGTAGTTTATATATAGGATGTTTCCTAACTACGGTACATAACTTCAGGAGGTGATTCCTTAGGTCATTAGTTCCTGCGAACATGTGTCCGGAGTTGTCTCCATTCTGAGATACAGGGAGTCAAAGTTAAAAAAAATGGGTTTTTTTGTAAATATCATTGATATCCTTAAGCCAATTTGGTACTGTTATTTGTAATAGTAATTTAGCCCTAACTAGATTGAAGTTATTGGATCCAGTGGTGTCTCTAAGGGCAACGCAATCATCAATATTTAGAAAAAAAGTACTCCACTGACCCTTTTTGCAGTTTTTAATAGCTTTTTCAGTTTAAACAACTAAAAATACAACTTTTTGGTCTCTTGTGTTTTGTTTGTATCTAGCTTCATTTTCAATGAAAAAAAAATCACTTTCAACCACTCTATGTTTACACCTATCTGGGGGAGTTTACCTTGCTGGTATCAGGATACATCAGCGGCGTGCGGTGAAATTTTAAGAAAGGGAAGCAATTTTTAGAAACTTACATATTTGTAATGTAATTCGATTCTTCAATCATTTTTTGCAAATTTGTCAATGACATCATCATTAAAACGTCGATGCTCCGACATATTTTGGAGAAGTTTATTAAGTGTTGAAAAATTGCGTTCTACTGATGAACTTGTGGCAGGTATTGCCAATACTAATTCACACAATTTCGACACCTTGGTGTAGGCATCTTCCAGCTCCTTGTCTTTTAAAAATTGCATTAGTTCATTAGCGTTATTTTTTGCGCTAATGTCATCAGTTTCGTAAATCACTTTTAGTTCAGATAGCAGTAACACTCGGTCGAAGAACTGGCCATAATGAAGAAGAAACAATTTAACATCATCTTCTGGAAAAGTTTTTCCTTTAAATGCATCAAAATTGCAGAGCTCGAGGAATTTAAAATCATTTAAACCGTTAAATCCATAGTTTATTTGTTGCTGAATTTGATCGATTATTTCATAAAAGAGGGGTCTGTATGATGTTTGAACATCTCCCACCTTGTCTGTTCGAAGACGCTTGGCTTGTGGCCCTACATTTAACGTCATCGTTTTCTCCTAAAATAGGTCAAAGTCATCTCCTTTTTGGCTTAACATGGACTTAAAATCATTCACATGCAAAGCAATATCATTTGTTTTAGTTTGTAATATATTAAAAACATTGGCCGATAAGGGAAACATTTCTAAAAATATGTTTCAAACAGTCCAAAAACCCCCTAGAACTATTTATTGCTGTCCCACAGTTCATTATTTTCTATTATATTCTCAAATAATTCAATCAGTGATTCACGATTTTCAGATACTGTTAACACAAGTCTTCCATTATAGTTTCACCTAGTAGGAGCTACTTTGGGCAATCGTTTGTGGACAATGAAGTCCAAAGCTTGTGTACGTTTTGTTGACTTGGAAAAAAAGCAGCCATGCCACTTAAAGTAACGAAAAATACTTTACACTCTTTAATGTGATTGATGGACTGGGATAAAACTAAATTTAATTTATGAGCAAAACAATGTACAAACACAGCACTTGGGAAAGTTTTTCGAATTTTAGCTTGCAGACCCCCTAATTGCCCTGCTATCACTGCAGCTCCATCATAGCTTTGAGCAACTAATTTCTCTCTATTAATTTCTTTAGTAACGTTAGTATGCATCTGCTGTACGATTTTCCGACACAGTCTTAAAACCTAAAAATCGCTCTTGAATACTTGTTGTTGTACGTCTGTTTTAACGTAGCCTATTACTATAGATAATTGGCTAAAATTAGTGATATCAGTTGTTTCGTCTAGAACAATAGCAATGAACCGCGCCTCGCCAATCTCCTGCTTAATTCTTTTTAGAATAATGGTTGCAACAGCGGAAATTTAATCATTCTGGATTCGATTCGACGTTCCGCGAAAAACGCTAGACTGCTCTTTCAAGTGCGTGTTCAATTCTGGTTTTGCCGAAGACTGCTTCTTTTATGACGGCCTGTAAATGCGCTTTGGACATAATGTGTCTTTTTACAGCTTTATGGAAATTGTTTAAATCGGAAAAGCCAATTATATTCCAGAGACCTTTTTCATTTTCAAAAAGTAAACATGGCCAAGAAAATAATTTACTTATATGTTCACAACCTATTAGCCATTTAAATTGATCGTATTGTTTTTCTGGATAAAAATGTCTAATAGTTTTTCATTTTTGCGGTTAAATTTTTCATAGGCGGTTTTGCTCTTCCTTTGGAAATTATTTGAAGCTTATCAGCGAAGTTTAATGTTGAAAATCCTTTTATTAAGACACACATCACACATTCACACACACTCTTCTTACTAAATTCTCCAACATTTTCAACGTTATTACCGACAGCCGAAGTTGACGGTATTTGCCTATCCTGTCCGTATTATTGTCTTCCATATCGCACTATGCACGACGCGACGTACGTATCACACAACAAATGGATAGCCGTTCAAACAAAGACCTATTCCAACAATAGCTTCCGCCACCACTTAAAGCACGCGACTGAAATACAAAAATTGCAAACAGCCGGTGGAAAGTTCAATAACCTCTGGCTCGATTCGCAGGAAATCAAGCATACAGGACTTGGCTGCAGAGAAGCTAGCGGCCCGCATAGGTTCTATTCGATATTTTGTTGTGGCTCGGTCGGAGTAAAAAAAATATTTTAGCATTTTTAATATAAACTAAATTAATGGTTTCCTATTTTAAAAGTTACATATTAGAAGATGTTTTGTAATTTTTTTTGAGGGAAGCACGGCTTCCCTTGCTTCCATGGACTGCAGACCCCTGGCATACAATGATAATAATGTCACTGTCATCAGTAAATTTTTAAATTGTCAATTAGCAGTGATTACATTATGAATAATTTTAGTAATTCTGATATGACTGATATGCACTTTATTTATGGATTAGCAAATGGAAATTCGAAAGAGGCACGGAGAATTAACCAAGACAGATATCCTAACAGAGTAATTCCATGTGCTAAAACATTTAGAACGATACACGCAAGGTTAAGTGAAACTGGTAGTTTTAATAAAAATACAGGCGGTGGAAGACCAGAAACTGTAACAACGCCTGAACTAGAAGAAGCTATACTTAATGCGGTCGAAGAAGATCCTTTAAATAGTGCCAGGAAGATTGCTCTGCAGCTTCAAATCAGCCCAAAAACAGTTCAGAAAGTTTTAAAAAGAAATCTACTGTACCCATATCACACACAGCGGGTTCAAACTTTGCTGCCTCGGGATTTTCACCCAAGATTAAGGTTTTGTATGTGGTTGGTTCATACGGTGGCACACAATAACAATTTTTTACCAAACATTTTATTTACGGACATAATTATCATAACAAACATTTTTGGGCTGACGAAAATTTCCACGGTATTAGAGAAAGTCATTTTCGGCAACAATTTTCTCTGAACGTATCAGTAGGAATTATTGATGAATACCTCTTTGGCCCATTTTTTTACTAGCAAGATTAACAGGTAAATCCTATACAGACTTTGTGTGAGAACATCTACCTAATTTGTTAAAAAAATATATCCTTACATGTAAGAGCGAATATGTGGTTTATGCACGACGGAGTCCCAGCTCATTTTACTGTCCTTGCTTGGCGGCATCTCGACATTACTTACCTTAATCGCTGGATCGGACGTGGAGGACCTCAAAATTGACTAGCTCGTAGTCCTGATATGAATTCTCTAGATTTCTATTTATGGGGTCATCTGAATGCTCTGGTCCATAAAACTCCTTTACTAGATGTAAACGACTTCAGAAATCGAATAATCGACAGTTTCAATGTCAAAAAGAATACTCCAGGGATTTTTGAACGTGTCAGACAATCAATAACGAAGCGATTGCAATCGTGTATTTTTATCAGATGGTAGTCATTTGGTTTATCTACTTTAAGGACGAAATTGTTTATTTTTTAATTTTCTGTAATTTATGTATTTAGTAATTAATATATAGTTTTTATTTTTTTAATGTTGTCCATGGATAATTTTTGAAAGTGGTTTAAAGTAATTTTTATTTTTTTTCTCGAAAACGAGGCTAGATACGAACAAAACACAAGAGACAAAAAAGTTGTATTTTTGGTTGCTTAAAAAGTCAGTGGCGTACTTTTTTTCTCAATAATAATTGTTGCGGTGCCCCTTGACTTAATAAATTCAATCCAGTTAAAGCTGAATTAGCGCCTTAGTACTAAAAATGACGCAACCAAATTGGTTAAAGGATATTTATGAAGTTTATAAAAAACCGATTTTTTTTTTACTTTAACACCCCTTATCTCAGAATCGAGGCACCTCCGGACACATGTTCATACGATTTTTTTTTAAACGACCTAAGGAATCACCTCCTGGAGTTACGTACCTTAGTTAGGAATCACCCTGTATAAAATGCTAATACCATACACATACTGGATGTCTTGTTTTTTTTTTATTTTTTTACTTATTAAATTTTCAAATAACTAAGAAGTACATATACAAAATTTCTAAATCCCTTATCTTTGTTGCCAGGTAAACATTACTTGGCGCTTCTTTTAAAAATCTGTCAATATCCATTGGGGTGAGCGTTTTGGAATTTTTTTGCTCCGTAATCTTCAATTTTTGTATAAGAAATCCACGAAATTTATGATAGGTTTCAATATTTTCTTTAATAGCAAACGTACTCTTTAACATCGACTAATATGCCCATAATAAGGAAGATTTATATTTTTCTGACAACTCTCCAAAATAGACAAGAACGACATTTTCCGAAAATGAATTAATATTCTTTGGACTTCGCCTCTCCATGAAAAATTTAAACTCATTTTAAGGGAAATTTTAAGAAAGAAATATATGCAAATCAATTTAACTTCAATTCATATGTGACAGCATATAAAATTGTGGCATCGCATGAAGTGCCGATTATGTTCTTTTGTTTTCTTTTTATGGCATTCGGGATGCATTGTTGTAACCTCGGTATTAGATACTATATTGGGCAATACAAAGAGTTAAAGTGGATGGAAGTGTTTTGTGATTGGCTACAGCCCGTGAGTAATGAAATCATTCCTCACGGGTATGACGTCTATTATCGACAGCATAGGTAATCCATTGCATGGTCTAACTAGCATCGCTTTTGTAATAAAGAAATTGTCTTATAGCCAAAGAAAAAATACTTTTAAGCACTGAGTTTTATTGGCTTTGGTTTTAAATAAAAATGTATTCTTTCAACAATATGTTTAAAAATAGGCGAAATTAATAGAGTAATTTTAATTCAAGTATTGTTGAGTTATGAAATTCCTTATATTGTTCTTCTAGAAGCACTACACTTTTGATATTTTTTATAGGAACTTCATCGAATGGTAGGTAACTTCAGATGGAAATTTTTGCAGGAGAGTATTTTAAAATAAATATAATTAAAATAAACACAACAGTAAACTTTCTTTAGAGGGGAACATTACCTCACTATTTGTTCCTTGTTAGAGATTACCTCAGAATGATTTTTCTCTAAATGTATGTATAATACGTTATGCTTCCATTGAATGGCCTTCTGGATCACCCGCTCTGACGTCTCTGGACTTTTTTGAGAATTTTTTTAAAGTAAAATCTGATTTGATATACTGCCTAATTTACTCTTATAGTTGTTTTATTAAAACCTTATTGCTCATTATTCTTTTATTCACTTAATATTAAAACAAAAACAGTTTTAATTTTATTTACAATTTATTTTCAAGCTTATTAGTTCAAAATGCTAATAATTCAATTAAATTATAAAATGAATAGCCACCATTTTGTTATACTTTATGTAGGTGTTTAACCGTTTCAAAAAGTCCTTTCCATGTACAGGGTTATTTTTTATAATTTGCCACCTCATGAAAGGCTTATTTTTTCAAGAAACAAAGAAATGGTTCCTATGAAAGTTATAGAGAATTTCCTAAAGATTTACATGGCGGCAATTTAAAAAACAAAAGACGAACGGAAAATCACTAAATCACCATCAACTTTGTTATTTTAAATGGGACACCTTATATTTTTTGAAATTGTTGGATTCTCCTCGTTATCCCCTTTCCAAAAATATATAATTTGTCTATATTCGGAACAGAAGTTTTTGACGTATTCCACTTTATAGTTACTACATATGACAATTTTAAATGATGACATGGCTTTACACATGGAATGTCACCAACAAAAACAAAACACTTACATTTATTCGTAAGTAAAATATTTTATTTTAATGGAATAAAAAACTGGGCAAAAGTCGCTTCCTCCTCGATTTTTTTTTGCGTTAGAACACAACGATATATAACTCATTTTATTAAATGGATTATTGCACATACGAAATCACAAAATATTACTTTTTTTGCAGTCTCGACTTTTTTATTTACAAAAAAATGGAAAAATTATTATTTTTTTAAAATCTTTTTTTATGTTTCCCCTCGTATAACTTCTTACCTAATTAAGCTATCGAGACGAATTTTTTTTTGACTTAAAGCAGACATTCTAGCGCTTCTTCGCATGTAAAACATGATAACTATTATTTATTTTAAATATGGCTAAAACATCTATGAACTTGAAACTTTAGAAATTATGTAAACAAGTTTTCACTAATCATAAAAAATTTTTGTTTTTGGAAATTTTATATAACATGCAGCGAATTAATTATAGACAAAATATCAAAAAAGTTTTTAGTAGCAAAATCGTTAGTGTAGCTTTGATACTTTAGGTGCTACGATTTTTTAAAGTGCGCGAAATTTAAAACTTTGGTTATTCTCAACGGCGTTGTAAAATGCAGGACTAAACCAGTGTTTGCACGTATATTACCATGGTGATAATTATTATCACCACAGCTCTATGTGATAATTATAAAACAAAGACAGAAACATTAGAAACTTAAATGAACTGAGATATCTTTTAACAACAACTTCGAAAAAGCCTGCTTGTGAACTTCCGCCGACAATATATGCGTTTGAACTGCATCTAAAAAGGTATACTTATATCACATTTTAGCAATTAACAAAGACTATTAATATTTTGATTTTTGTAGGTGTATTTATCAATTAAAAGTTTGGTATTCGAGTAATTTACGAGAACCTGTTTATGAAAATCCTTCAAAGTATGGTTGGGTTTTGAAAGATGATATATGGATACCACAGTTGACTGTCAAAGACCCAGTGCCAGCAAACCTAAGAACACTGTTATCCATAAAATGCTCATGCAAAAATTGCAACAATAGTAAATGTATTGCGTAAAACAAAGTTTAAAATGCAAATTGTGCAGTAATAGTTTAAGTTTTATTGACGATTTATCAGAATCAAAAAATGAAGAAGCCTAATATATGTGTGTATGAATTTTTCAATATTTTTTGCAGCCTAGTATACAAAATCCTCAATAACTTAGTGACGCTTGTATAGCTACGATATTAAGTAAATGAACACTGCCTCGTCTCGTCCTGGGCGCTCCGATCCGATTATATTTGTCGCTCTAGATTAGCAGACTAACGAGCAAATTTTTAAATTTCGCGCGATTCAAAAAATCGTAGCGCCTAAATTATACAGGTGACACTAACGATTCTGCTTCCAACAACTTTTTTTTTGATATTTTGTCTACATTTTCTTCACTGCATGTTATAAGAACTTTCCAAAAACAAAAAAAATCTTTTAGTGAAAACCTGCCTGCATAATTTTTGAACTTCCAAAGTTATTGACGTTTTAGCCATATTCAAAATAAAAAACAGCTATCATGTTTAATATGAAAAGAAGCGCCAAAGTGTCTGCTTTGAGTAAAAAAAAATCGTCTCGATAGCTTACTTAGGTAAGAATATATTACAGGGGAAATATAAAAAACACGATTTTAAACAAATTTAAATTTTCACACTTTATTGTAAATAAAAAAAGTCGAAAGAGGGAAGATTTTTAGGATTCAAGTGAAGAATGATGTGGCTAACAATACCCAATAGGTTTGATCGTATTCTAAGCTCATTAAAAAAAAAACGACACAAAATTACCTATTATTTACACCAAAATCGTAGCACCCAAAGTATGAAAGCTACACTAACGACTTTGCTACTAAAAACTTTTTTGATATTTTGTTTACATTTTATTAGCTGAATGTTATATAAAATTTCCAAAAACAAAAATTTTTTTCGATTAGTGAAAACTTGTTTACATAATTTGTGAAGTTTCAAGTTCATCGATGTTTTAGCAATATTTAAAATAAATAATAGCTATCATGTTTTACATGGGAAGAAGCGCCAAAATGTTTGCTTTAAGTCAAAAAAAAAAATCGTCCCGATTGCTTAATTAGGTAAGAAGTTCTACGAGGGGAAACTTAAAAAAACACGATTTTAAAAAATAATAATTTTTCCAGTTTTTTGCAAATAATAACAGTAATATTTTGTGATTTCGTTTGTACAATGATCCATTTAATAAAATAAGGTATATATCACTGTGTTCTAACGCAAAAGAAAATCGAGAAGGAAGCGACTTTTGCCCAGTTTTTTACTCCCCTATTTCGCAAATGCTAATAATGCGTCAATTGCAGTGCGCCAATACAGCCTACTATCCTGATGCAAGAGTTCCCCCAAGAAAAACTGTTGCATATATAGTAAAAAAATCACGTACAAAGAAAATCCTTGCAGAGGCAAAGAAGACGAGCAAATTTTGACTTGGACGAGGGATTATTTTATTATATTTTGAAGGTAAAACATTCTTTCTTTAGGTAGTCTAAAGGTTAAATTAAAACCAATTTTTAGAAAAACCAAGCAGATAACCGGAAAATCGAGGTTCTACATCCGTTCGGTGCTAAAAAAAATAGATATCGTATAAAATTAGACCAGTGCATCTATTAACCAACGATCATTTTAACCAACGCCTCCACTTATGTGGGATATGCTGACCAGACTGAGGCAAGATATGCTGTTATTCAGAAGGAGACAAGAGCGGAAGTCAATAAATGTGTGGTGCGGCATCTTGGGAAACCAAGTTATTGGTCCGATATTTATTGAGGGTATATTAACGTAGTATATTAAATGAGCATTTTGTGGAGCAGCTTTCCTTAAATACTTATAACCAAATAATTTGGCATCAAGATGGCGCTCTACAACACAACATTCAAAAGGTCATAGTTTTTTTAAATGCTCGATATAATTTGTGATTGGCAAATATGGCCATACTCATTGGCCCGCGAATAGTCCAGACCTTACACCTTTGGACAATTTTTTGTGGTGATACCTAAAGGACAAAGTGTATCATAATAGAACTGACAGTGTCCACGAGTTGCGACAGAAAATAGTGTATGAAATTAGGGTTTTAAATACAGAATGTCCCATGTTTATTACCAAAGAAAGTGGAAAGAGTGTTTAAAAAATTGCTTGGATAATGCAGGGGGTCACGTAAATAGGCTGTAAAAATATTAATTCCTAGTTCTTGATTTGTTTTTGTTTTTTTGTTATCGTTGTATTAGTATATATCTATATATATTCATATATATATATATATATATATATATATATATATATATATATATATATATATATATATATATATATATATATATATATATATATATATATATATATATATATATATATATATATGTAAAAAAAACTATCGGAAAATTACTAAATCACCATCAACTTTGTTATTTTAAATGGGACACCCTGTATTTTTTGGCATATATATATATATATATATATATATATATATATATATATATATATATATATATATATATATATATATATCCTATAATCACAACAAATAAGTTTTTTACAAGTTATTGGATTGTTTTTGTTGGTGACATTCCATGGGTAAAGCGATTTAAGTATCTGTGGATTTCGTTCACATCCAACAGGGCTACTTTGTTTTTAGTTGACATTTCGTCATTTCATGGGTACCGCGATTTAAGTATGGCTGCATATCTGTGAAATTGTCATATGTGGTAACTTTAAAGTGAAAAAAAAAATACAGGGTATCCCGTTTAAAATAACAAAGTTGATGGTGGTTTAGTAACTTTCCGATATGTATAATAGCAGAAATATATAATTTCTGCAGGTGCAAAACGGCCTACAAGAAGAATTGCTTTCGATTATGTCACAGGGTACCCTCTTGCGATCATGATTTCTGGGCCTCTACCCTCATCAGGCAGGCTTGAACTCTGAAGTAACAGATTGCTCGATATGACAAAATCGAAAACGAAACGTCTATCATACTGAAACAGTACTACAAGTTAAATGTAACATTTAGCACCACCTATTGGGGCTCCAGTGATTTCCGGCTGCAAACCCATAGGTAATTTAAAAATTATGGACTAGCGTGCAAGAGCGCATTTTAGTATCTACTCTCCGCATGATGGTGCAATCTGTTATTTCAGATCTCCCTGGGTACAAGCCTGCCTGATGAGGGTAGAGGCCCAGAAATCATGATCGCAGAAGGGTACCCTGTGACATATTCGAAAAGCAATTCTTCTTGTAGGCCGTTTTGCACCTGCAGAAATTATATATTTCTGCTATTATACATATATCTTTTCCGACCAAGAACTTTTGATAAAGATGTGTGAGAGCGCATTTTTATCGATTTTTAGTATCTACTCTCCGCATGATGGTGCTAGTGCATACTTTTTAAATTACCTATGGGTTTGCAGCCGGAAATCACCGGAGCCCCAATAGGTGGTGCTAAATGTTACATTTAACTTGTAGTACTGTTTCAGTATGATAGACGTTTCGTTTTCGATTTTGTCATATCGAGCAATCTGTTATTTCAGATCTCCCTGGGTACAAGCATGCCTGATGAGGGTAGAGGCCCAAAAATCATGATCGAAAGCAATTCTTCTTGTAGGCCGTTTTGCACCTGCAGAAATTATATATTTCTGCTATTATACATATATCTTTTCCGGCCAAGAACTTTTGATAAAGATGTGTGAGAGCGCATTTTTATCTATTTTTAGTATCTAACTTTCCGATAATTTTTTTTACAATTTCCCTATAACTTTCGTAGAAACCATTTCTTTGTATCTTAATAATAATAATTAATCAACATGAGTAGGCGCTTGTCAAAAAAACTACGAAAAAGTTGATTTTCGTACAACTTCATTGTTCTAATAAGTCAGTTAATTGTCATTGGATTTTGGCACATAATTTAAGGCTCAGTTTCAATCCCCTATTGAGTTCAACAACGAGTTTTTTGCGTAGAAACTTGCATAAGAAGTAACTCAATAGAAGAAGTAAGGCAAGCATTCCGTCGAAAATTCAACAACAATAGGGGTCATACTCTAAACCGTAAGACTGTTATGTCATGGATCCATCACTGGCGTGAAAATGGTTCTGTACAAAATTTGCACAAAACTTGGACGTCGAAGAACAATTCTATTGAACTGCCTTCACGAGAAGTTCCACAAGGTATGCTAATAGACAGTCCTTATTTTGGGAGTATCAAAAGAGAGCCTACACTGAATTTTTCACAAGGACTTAAAATTGCATCCGTACAAATACCAAATGGTGCAACATTTTAGTTATCAAGATAAAGAAGCCCGATTAGCTTTTTGACAAGAATTTTTAAATTCACATCGAGGAGACATCCACAATCTTTTAATGAGTGACGAGGCAAATTTTTATTTGAACGGCATGGTTAATAAATAGAATTATAGGTGCTGGTTAAACGAAAATCCTCAAGAAATCATTACAAACAATCTCCAAAATATTTTTTCGAAGATGGAAATAACCATTCCTCTAACAGTGACGTCTGAGCATTATGTAAATATGAGATGTTTTTTATGCCTGAATTAGAAAGAAGGGAATTACTAAATCATGCGTTATTATTCCAGCAAGATGGAGCAACAGCCCCTACCGGTAGAAATTTTATGAGAGTTCTGCGAGAAGTAGTTAATGGGGACTTATTTCAAAATTTGGGGATTTAAAGTGGCCGTCTAGGTCCCCGGACCTAACTACACCAGACTTTTTTTGTGAGGCTATTTAAAAGCCAACGATTTTCAACTCGTCCAGAAACTATTCAAGAACTCAAAGTTCAAATTGCTGAAGAAGTCCGGCGACTAGATCAGATTTTGCTTCATCGTGCCATAAATCATTTTTTGTCCAATCTTTAAAGGTGCATTGAAGTTGACGGCTATCACTTAAAAGACGTAATTTTTAGAGGTGATGAGGATATAAGTCGTGTGTTACAGTAAATCTCAAAGAGTAGATTGTAATTAAGTGAGCATAAAAAGAATTATGTTACAGCTATTGTCGTCCCAAATTATAACATTTTCCCCAAACATTGCCATCTAAATCCACAGGTAAATTCAATTCTTGCCCCTCTAATTACAATTCTCTTCACAACGCGAGATAGTGTTTACTATGCACGAAATATGTCGAGCGTAGGGGTTGTTGAAAGTAAAGACAGCTTATAAGTAGGAAGAGGAAATAAATATTGACGAAATATTTTCTAGAGCTCCTTAAATCTCTATAAGCAGAAAAAACATAAAAGCAATTTTTCAGTAAACACAAAAAAAACTTCTATACAATATGTATTTTATTATTTTAATAATTTGGTATGTTAAATCTAATATAGTCTTAAGCATTTTTGTTGGTTTTGGTTTAAAACCAAAAATTCTTTCTTTTACAATATTTTGGGAAAAAGTGTGACGTAATTAATTTAAATGTATCAACTCCCATGCCATCGGTGTTAGATAGGACGACATTTTATGCCGAGGAGGGTTTTTGGTTTTAATGCTAGCTGTACTAGTAATCAAGAAACACCTCACCTCTTGAACTTGTTCTTCTTCTGCTGTTGTAGAGGATCTCTTATATTTAGCTGAAATTTAGAATATTTATACAGTTCGGATGCTATACACCTCCGTTGTCACAAAACATAGAAGATAATGTTAAACATAAAAGTAATTCAGATTTTTATAAAAAATTGTATTTTATTTTCGAATTAACAATTAAACATGAAATAGAAAATAGGAGTCAATTCAATTTTGCCAATGAGATAACAACCAATTTTTTCTTATTTTTAATGTCATAATGCCTATATTTTACTAAATATTTAGTATTTACTGACTTTTGTTAGTATCCTAATCTATATATAAGTCCCTGTTAAATCTTAGAGGTTTTGTTAAAGTAAACTTAACTTTTAGGTAAATCCACAGAAAAAAATCCAAGGAGGTCAAGTCTGGTGACCTTGGAGTCCATTCAATTTTGCCACTAACAGGTGACGCGTAATGAGACGGTGCCCCATCTTGTGCCTGTCCTAGTTAAATCTATTACACATCCATGTTCTCGGAATTTTTTTAAAACTTTGCTCACTGGTTTGGTTGGTTGACGTTCTGGGTATGTAGCGTTAAATAGTTCTCATACTTCATCGAGGTGGCCGTGTTCGATCCCACCAGCCACACATCATAAGTATTTTAATCCCTTGCTTCGGTGACAACATTTTAGAAGTGAAAAAAATTAGATACTTCAGAACTAAAACCACTGTCAATCGTGACCAGATGGTAACCACGTAAATAGATTTATTGTTTATTGCAGGTGCTCTGTTAAAAACGGTTATTCGTAACAATAGGAATTTTAGACATACAGTGTGTCCAGTGAAGTATGCAACAAATAAAAATCATTTTCATTTCTCATTTCTCAGAAAATTTTATTCTTGATAAAAGTTGGTGCCATCTAAAGGAACTACAGAGGGAATAAACGTATTTTCAAAATATTCATCAGTATACGAGGGACGATCAAAAATATCAAGTATACATTTCTGTAATCAATATAAGATATAAAGGCATTTCTCTTCTCAGCGTAAGCTTGATTACAGATGACCGAATCAATTAACAGTTGCTCTTTACAACCCATAGAGTCTTTCGTTCAACCGTTTTGCTCTATAAATATTGTTTTGTTGTGTTATTATTATTATTATTATCTCGACTTGTTGTCTCACAGTATTCCTGTGGTTGTATTTTATACTGACGGGATTATACCAAGTCAGTACAAAAAAAATAAAAAAACCAAAAAAAGGATATGGAAAAAAAACAACTATTGTGTATTAAGAAATGATCTAACGATGCTACATATTTTCAAAATGACCGATTTCTGGATGTTCCTGTGAATGTCTGAATTAAGTCCTAATTGAGCCAAATGCGGTGTAAATGTTGTTGGGGTGAGACCTGTTACTCATATGACGAGAGGAAAAATGATGACTTTTTCCTGTTTCCACTGCCAAGTCGGTGTATTTAGCGATCTTCTCACTGTATTTCGCATGGATGTCCATGTCAATTAAAAAATATGTGATCTTCTCTTTTTTGGATTGAAAGCTGATATCGAGCGGGGATTGTTTTATCTGTGTGGATGTCAATGTACTAGTAGAGCTTGTAGTCTTCATTTTCAAGTATGGATGTTGGTATATAATGGCAATAAAATTCTGTGTTCTCCGTTAGTTTGTATATTGTGGCTAATGCTTGATGAACGACCTTCGCTGTTGAGTTGTGTCTCGCGGTGTTTCAGTTCCGGCCATTATTCTACATCCACTCATTATGTGATCGATTGTTTCTCTGTGCTGGTGACATCTGCACTTGTCGTCTTCAATGGTTGTGTCCTTGATGATGTGCTTTTAGTAGTTTCTGGTTGCTATGACTTTATCCTGGGTGGCAAGTTCTGTTTCGGAGAACAGCTGCCCTTGTTGTAACTTCCTGTGTTTAGTGAATTCAGAGCGTTTGAGAATGTGAATGTTTTCTATGTCTGCGTGTGACCGTTTAAAGATACCAAATGAATACGTAAGAATTATGGCGAAGGTGTTAATAGTTTTCGATAGATTTCTGGAGTTCAGCTTTGTGATTTTGGTTTTAAATTTCATCTTGAGCTCTGATTTGATATGAGTGTGGTTAATTTTGGTGCTTTGATGGAAGTCTAGGTATCTGTAAGTTTCTTCTTTAAGCATGTTATCTAAGGTTTCATTGTTGGTTGTTTCCGTCGCAGGGTGGTCTTTCCACTATCCCTTGTTGATATGAAATAGCTTCCATTTACTTATACCAAATTCCATGTTGATATCCAGGGTAAACTTTTTTTGTGATTTTAAGGAGTTCCTTTAGCTGTGCCTTTGTGATTGCGTATATTTTTATGTCATCCATGTACAAGAGATGGTTTATTTTGTGTAGGTTATTTCTTTGGTGTTTAATTTGAATTCGAAGTTTGTGTTAGTCAGTGTGTTTGAGAGTGGATTGAGACAGAGGCAGAACCACAAAGTGCTGAGTGAATCTCCCTGGAATACACTTCGTCCGATGTAGATCTCTTCTGTTTCGATGTGTTCTTTTTGTGTTTTCAGGATGATTTTAATTTTCTACGTACTCATGATTTGTGTAAGAAATTGCATGAGGTTTGTATTGAGTTTGCGTAAATCTAGCACTTTGGTTAGCCAACTGTGGGGTATCGAATCAAAGTCTGAAGGTTTTATTATTATTATTATCTTACGTCCTAGACAACCTACGAATGACACGAAATTGAACTATACCTTTTAAACCCACACATAATTAAACCCCTCAAAAGGACCAATCTATATAAACGCCCCTTTCAAAGTATCACTTATCAAATACGGTTTTCCTGATCTGCACCAGTCATTTATCAGAGATTGTAAAGTTAAGATAGATGAATTGTTTTTATTCAGTCAGAACTGATGTAGGTACGTTCATGTATTCTTGGATCTGTGATTTCTTTTTGGGCAATTCTTTTAACTAGAACTGGTGATTTATTTTAAACAGCGATTTCTTACGATACTGAGCATTATCAATTTTGTCCAGCGAAAATGTCGCTCAAATGAGACAGGCAGACCCTTTTCATTTGCGCAAATCAATGTCCCTTTATAAAACTCTACAAGGGGAAATACAATGAATTATTTAGCACGAATATATAAGATACTTATTAAAATTGAGATATCTAAATTATTACTGAAGTCATATTAGTCATATTGATGTCAATTACTAAAATAATCCACCTTGATTAAATTCGCTTATATTTTTTTCTTTGGAGAGCATAATTTTTTTTAAATGCCTGTTCAATAAATAAACCAGTTTAGGCATTAATAATAGCAAAAAGCTCCATGTTCTAAGATATCATCAACAAGTGAATTAGAAAAATGTTGGAATGCATATTATTGTGATAAATTTGCATTATCCTAGGGTTATGTGTTAAAACAATTTAAGCATTCCAATAAATTGGAGATAACATGGCCCGTGACAGGTTTTTTAAGTTACGAAAAGAATTTTTTCTACAAGCGCGGATTCGCCATTATCCCGCAGACATTCAGTTTTTCGAGAGATCTCCTTTATCGCACTCAGCGCGGGAAAAACACGTTTTGTATTTTTACAGTAAAATATAAACTTTAATAACAAAACAAAAATGTTTAGATCATTTCCCTTAATTTAATTTAAACATTTTACAAATATTTGTTTGCAAAATGCGTAAAACTATAAAAAGACAAAGAGTTAATTTCAAAATATTCCCTTGTCTTTTTTATTCGACGTTTTGGAAAAAGTGTCCAAAATCAAAGTTTAATAGTCCAAAATAAATTAAAAAAAAAACTGCTTGTCACATATACAGGGTGGTTCAAAAAGTTTGGGCGTGGTCCTACTTTCTTATTTCAAATAGGTACCATTTTTTTTCATTTGATTTTTGTGTTTTCCTGAATATTCTAAACATTTTTTATATAGCATACCCTATACCTATACCTAACTCCACCGTATAAAAAGATATTGACGTTCGTGTTTTTATATTTTTATACTAAAAAAACAATGTTTTATTTATAAAGATAAATATGAAATGGTATTATCTACTAAAACTATTTACAATTACTGAATGTGCCCACCGTTCACTTTAATACACTGTATGTAATCACTCTCGATTTTATTTATAGTGTTAATAATAAAACGAAAATTATTGTCATTGGAGTCCTGAATAGCCTCAATTATTTTTGTTCGTAAAACCTCTACGTCTTCAGTTGAATTTTTATGCTCTTTATTCTGCAATAATCTCCACAGGAACAAATCAAGTGGCGTCAAGTCAGGGCTATGCGGCGGCCAGCCAATCAGTCCAGTACGCCCAATCCACATTTGGTATTTCATATTAAGGTAATTTATAATCGGAAAAACGTTGTGTGGTGGGGTTCCATCCTGATGCCATATAATTTCGTTGTATTCCCAAGCAGCACTTTTAGGCATGAATACCTCATTGTTACCACAAGTATGTTCGAAAAAGTAACCGGAACCTGGTGTCGCCATGTTCTGCTTAAGCTGAGACTACGTAGTCATTCCCAAAGTGTGGAACAACACTCAAATTGGGAAAATAGTGTAGAGCGTATATAGGATACGTTATTAGTTGTTGAGGTAGGATACATGCGTTTCACTTAGTTTTCCAGCTATGTTAAAGACCTAAAATTAAAACGCAGGCAATTTGTCTGGTGAATATGGTGATGATAGTCGTAGAAAAATGACGCGCCTTTAAAACTCGCTAATTTTCAATATATTTTGGTCAAATATATCGGCCAATTTAAGTCCCAAAAATTTAATTTTGAACATTGGTTTAAATAGTAATTATCATTAAATATCTTATTATAAAGAGTGATTCTTTTTTCAACGTGATGTTTAATGTGTATACATTTTTAATCTTTATACTCACAAAAATAAACGTCATTGCTAAATGTGTATAGAAGAGATGAAAATAAACAATGGCGTTCTATTGGACTTTTACTTTGAAGTTAGCTGTATTTTTTTACTGAGGAAATTACTTAACATCAAGGGTCTACGACTGCCCCCACACGCTTTTATAGTTTTGGATTCTTTAAATACGTAGCTGTTACATATACCCAATTACTTTGAAGTCTTGAACACTAATGTGGTATATTACGGTGTTTCCTTAAAATACCGCTCTATGTTGTTTTCTTTAGGCCAAGATATGATGTTTTTAACTTTCTATAAAATGTAGATGAATGACGAAAGCTACTTTTTTTCTTATGGGACGTGACGCCATTGCCATTTTAACTTGTTACTCGTAGGTTATGGTCTACAACACATATAAAACTAATAGAGATTGACAAATTCGGACCGAATATAATGGAGTTCATTGGCTGTCTACCGAATTACAGTGACTTTATAAGGACGGTGGCGACAATAGGGTAACTAATTTTTGATTAGTTCGACCATATTGCTGCAAAAATCGTTTTGTTTATTTTTTGCCTACGTGGATTTCTCATGAGGCTTCTTGATTTAGTGTATTATTTTATTAGTTTTTGTCATTATTAAAATGAATATTGATTCACGCAATCAATTCTAATCTATTGGCCATACGGAGAAATGTGTTTAAGCCTGGTTCACCTGCTTTTTGCTTGTAATTATAAAGTGTTTGTGATGAATTTGTAAATGACTGTGTACGTAAATATTTTAAGTTTAAGTTTACTTCAAGAAAAGTTATGAAATATTGCACATTACTATATTTTGGTTTTATTTTGCTGTAAAAGACAAAATTGTTT
The DNA here is from genome assembly GCA_030620095.1 of Kuschelorhynchus macadamiae. NCBI lineage: Eukaryota > Metazoa > Arthropoda > Insecta > Coleoptera > Curculionidae > Kuschelorhynchus > Kuschelorhynchus macadamiae. The sequence continues at coordinate 80,684 of JAUTXW010000797.1, forward strand.
CATGCCTTAGTGTATGTTTTACTTTATTAAGCACCCCAATTTGAGGTAGAAGCTCTCAAAGATCAGCATAAAAGAAACTTTATTTTGTCTTCAGTACATACAACATTACTAAATTCACTTGGCAGAAAACTGTCATCAATCACTTGCACAAACATTGTTATTTGTTAATTTTAAACAGTATTTACCCCAAAAGGCTAAATATTATTTATGTAATATGCTTGTATTATCGCTTCTAGATTATGGTGACGTTGTATATCATAGCTCAATAAATGGAAGTGTTATCAGATCTATCCAAAAACTTCAGAATGCTTGTATGCGTTTTTCCTTTAATATTCCCTTTAGAAATCACATTACTCCATATTTTAACAATAATTCAATTTTGTCAATGCTAAACCGACGTAAATGTCATTTACTGTCTCTAATTTATAAAGTCTTGAAAACTGGTCAGCCCCCATACTTAGGAGCCCTATTTAATATACATAATCACTCTCATCTTACTAGAAACTTAAATAATTTTACTATACCACCCCACAAAACAGCAAATTTTCAAAAATCGTTTAGTTTTGTAGCAATCCAATTATGGAATAATCTTCCTAATCACATTAGAGATTTTTCAGTTTTTAAATTTAATGAATACATTAAGAATTTACTTTTAAATGAGCAACGAAACATTTAGTAAGAGCTGGTTATTTTTTTTTTTCTATCTCGATCTGCTTTTAAACAAAATGTATACAGTCAGTTAAATAAATCTATATATAAATAATTTTTTAATTTAATCCGCTGGTGTGCCGACTTTTCAATTTAATATCTCATTTTTTTTATCATTTTTTGTTGTTCCTTGTTTTGCGCCCGTTCTGCACCGCTCGTATTTGTGTATCGTTGCTTTGCCTGTTCGTGAACTCCGCCTTTTGTGGAAATTATAAGGTTAAACTATATACAAATATGTATTTATGCTCGCATTTAAGTTGCATTATTAATATTAAATTTAGGTAATATACCTTTCTAGGGCAGGGCTACTCCGGTATATATCCTTATGTCGGTAGATCGGTTTTATAATCGCAGTGTTGTCCTTATTCGTCAGAACTAATCTTATTTTAAATTATAATTTACATGTTATTTATTGTATTTAACTGACTAATAAAATAGTTTTGAATTTGAATTTGAATTTGTTAAAAATTTAAACGAAAAAGTAAGTTTGCACTACATAGTTCGCATAGATTACTAGAGGAAAGCATTAACATATCCCTACATTTACGACCGACGCCGACAGAGGTTGTCAGTGTAAAGTAAATTTGGAATTTTTTCTGATTATTATTATTATTTCATATTACTCTTTGTAGACTGAAATTAATAATAATTTTAGCTGATAAATTTTTCTCATATTAATGTGTTAAACTAAATGTGTGTGTTAAATATGTGTGCGCCTATTTAAACCTTTAAAAATGTTGTATCAATGTGGCGGGTGGGTTTCTATTGTCGTCACTGTCCTTATAACTGTAAAATCTCGTACCAGCGCCCTCTATCTGCAGAACATGAAGTACAAGAGGTAATAGTTTCTTTGTATAAAGTATAATGGCTGGTAATAGGCAGTTTAAAGTAACATTAGACGATAACTTTTTCTACTCTGCAACGACTCGTTTTACTTTATTATAATACCTTATAGGAATAAATTTGAACGTAATGGAGTAGTCTCTGCAAAGTTCAAGAAGGTACTGATACTTAAAAGTTGTAATTTAGTAAACAGATTAGAAACAGTAACTTTGAATAATTACTATTATGTAACGAAAAAGAAATGACGACCTTTGAGCCAATTCCTTAAGTAGTTGCTTGGCAGTAGGTATTATATAATTACTTTTCATGGAAAATTACTATAAAGTATTATTCGCAGTAACAAATACATATATAATACTTATAAACGTGTAACCCAAAGTGGTTATTGATATATAGTAGAATTATTAGTAATAAATAGGGAAACACCCTTAAAGAGTAGTAGTGGAAATAGTTATAGCTTTTTCAGTGCCAGCTGGGTTGACAGTGTGGTAAGTTGTCCAGAAAATTTTTTACGTCATTGGTCAATAAATTTAAATATTTTTCCTCATTTAAAGGGCCGTAAATAAAAATTGGCCCATTTATTTTGTTATTTAAGACCCCGCACCATACATGTAACGATTTTCGACCTTCTATCTTAATTTCACTAGTTACTCCTCAAACCATAAGATTTTTTTTTAAATTGTTGTCTCTTTCGTTTAATAATAATATTTCTTGACAAAACATAATTCTTCTGTTAATTTCGACCCAGGTAGTATTTTATAAGGATAATAACTATGCAATTTTATAGTAGACTGCATTTTGAAAATTGATTTTCCGAAAAAAACTTGATGCATTTGGATTTTCTAAAAATAATTAACACTAATAGTAATAAATTACTAAAATCCAAAGCGCCTACCTTAAAAATATAACAAAATATTTAATTCTTCCTCCTCATTAACGACTACTGTCTGATTTTTTCTTTTTATAGACATTCTATCTCCAAATTCAAGTTCAATGTTTTTAAATGTTGTTCGCGTTGGAGACGCTTTCATCGGAAACTGCAGGTAATATTCTCTTCTCACTGCATATGCATTTTTGTTATTCTTATGAAATATCGCATATTTCCTCATCTGAATATGACATTTTCTAAGGACATTGATTGAAAGTCTAGGCCAGGCCAGATTTTTAATAATAATTCTTAGAACATCAACAAGAAATGGTAATTTTTGTACGTCAATATCTTTTTATACTTCAAAGTTATATATAAGGTATGCTACATAAAAAAATTATCAAATATTCAGGAAAACGCAAAATTAAATTAAAAATATGATGCCTATTTGAAATAAGAAAATAGGACCATGCCCAAACTTTTTGAACCACCCTGTATATGTGAAAACAAGTTTTCCTAAAAATGTATTTTAATCCGTTAAACTTTTATTTTAGACACTTTTTTCCAAAAAGTCAAATAAAAATGTTAAAGGGGGGTCAATTTGGATGAAACTTTCAGGGAATATTCAGGAAGTTACTGGACTGGTCCCTTAGCAAATATATTGACAATAGCGCCATTTTGAACGGTTTATATGATATTAAATTGAACAAAACATGCGTTCCCTAATTCGTTCATTATTCTGTCAGGATTTACATAATATGGAGTGAACACATTGGCGATTAAATGTATTAAAACTTTTACCACGGAAGTCGTATAAATAAAACTAAAAAGATGAAATAAAATTGTTTATAAAAATATAAAGCCAATTTCAAAAAAGGCACTAAAAAGTCAAAAATAATATTTTATTCCATCTCTGAAGTCGGCGATAAACTAGTCAAGACAGTGTGACAATAAACTCGTGATATTACACATCTAAACACTCAGTACAGGGTGATCAGTTAAGGGTAGCGAGCGGCCATATCTCATAAGATATTGGTCGTACAGATTTGAGAAAGAAAAATCGTAATAAAAGTCGCCAAGAGAAATTGCTGAAAATTATTTTCGAGTTTGTCAAACGTCCGCTAGAGGGCGTAACAACCAACACCAAGTAGAAAAATGGGGTTTTTGTAGAATTTTGCCTAATGAAAATATATCGATGATATCATTTTCATATTTAGTGGACAAAATAAAATTGTTTATACAAATATAAAACCAATTTCAAAAAAGGCACTAAAAAGTCAAAAATAATATTTTATTTCATCTCTGAAGTCGGCGATAAAATAGTAAAGACAGTGTGACATTAAACTCGTGATATTACACATCTAAACACTCAGTACAGGGTGATCAGTTAAGGGTAGCGAGCGGCCATATCTCATAAGATATTGGTCGTACAGATTTGAGAAAGAAAAATCGTAATAAAAGTCGCCAAGAGAAATTGCTGAAAATTATTTTCGAGTTTGTCAAACGTCCGCTAGAGGGCGTAACAACCAACACCAAGTAGAAAAATGGGGTTTTTATAGAATTTTGCCTAATGAAAATATATCGATGATATCATTTTCATATTTAGTGACCATTTCCCTACACTTTTTGTCTAAAATGTTTTGTTCTATATATCAAAATAAAGCGGTGGGGGAAGTTCAATTGTTTTTTCAAACAAACCAAGATGTCTCCCGTTTCTTTTGACCGATTTTAGCAAACTTAGGCTCATATGAAAGAGCATAATTGCACTACAAAACGCTTCAATCCAAAACCGTTCGTCTAACAAAAAAAAGTCAAGAGGTTCTTTTTGTAAGCAACTAATAAGTGATTACGAAAATGATTTTTATTTTGACAAAAAGCAGTGGCGTGTCATTTTTTAATAAAATAAAATAATATTTTGGTCAATATCAACGGTTCAAAAAAAGGTAGATGATAAATTATTTTCATTAAATTATAGAGAAATTTATCCCCTTTTAAAATATGGAAAAATGAATATACCATTACATTTGTTTTTTTGAAAAAAACTAAAAAATATGCTACTAATTCAGTTAACGCCATCTAGCGACGCCAGCAAAAGTCAAAAATTCAAAACCAAATAAGCGTTTTGTAGTGCAAATTATGCTCTTTGATATGAGCCTAAGTTTGCTAAAATCGGTCAAAAGAAACGGGAGACATCTTGGTTTGTTTGAAAAAACAATTGAACTTCCCCCACCGCTTTATTTTGATATATAGAACAAAACATTTTAGATAAAAAGTGTAGGGAAATAGTCACTAAATATGAAAATGATATCATCGATATATTTTCGTTAGGCAAAATTCTATAAAAAAACCCCATTTTTCTACTTGGTGTTGGTTGTTACGCCCTCTAGCGGACGTTTGACAAACTCGAAAATAATTTTCAGCAATTTCTCTTGGCGACTTTTATTATGATTTTTTTTTCTCAAATCTATACGACCAATATCTTATGAGATATGACCGCTCGCTACCCTTAACTGATCACCTTGTATATAAATACATTTTTGTTGTTAGGTATTTAAAATTAATTTAATTTAATTAAATTAACATTTAGTCGGTTTTATTTTTTTTATAAATATTTTTATAAACGTTATTATTTGTTGTTGCACATAAGTCTGTTATAAAATATGACTGAAATTTTCGGTAGAATCAAAAAGAGACCTCAGATACAGAGTAAGCAATTTTAAAAAATAACTTTCTGATTTTCCTGGTATATCAATAAACATCAGAGAAGTATTTATACGTGTTCAAAAACTGCATGACTAACCCCACAAAGTTAGGGGGTAAAATTTAGCAATATCACCCTATACATACGCGTTTAAATAAAATAATATAATAAAATTACCTTATATCTTAACTAGAAATAAAGTAATTTTAAGTAACTAAAATTGCAAAAACGATAACTAATTAAAACATTGTCCTGAAAACAACAGTCTTAAGGGTTTTCACAATCATCTGTCGCTAATCAAGATAAGAGGTACGAAAAATGTCACCACAAGTTTAATTAATGCTTCCACACCTGTAAAGACCATTACCGGCTAATGCATGTCCTTATTAGAATGTGGCTTCAGAGCCGTATTTTGTCCTGGGACAGTCATTACCATTACTATTAGGATCGCATTCATATATCGCCGTTAGGTGCATATATTGATCGGGGGAGGCGGCGCTCGCCCTCCAACCAACCATTAATAACAGTAAATCAGTTGCAATATTATTACCGCCCGATGAACCAAGCCGCTTTATACCGAGTTAATTGAATCCAAATTACCATAAAGTGAGGTCAACTTTGGCATACACGGGGGCTGTTAACACCTGCGTAATTTTCAGTTTTTACCCCGAAAAATCTTGCTTTGAACGCGGTATTTGTTTAATGTCAAGTATATTTTATGCTGTGCATTGCAAAGAAGGAAGCATTTTAAAATGGGCTTTGGTTACCGCTTGAATTTCACTTTTTATGACGCTGAGAGTGACTTTTTGAGCTACTTATTATAATTTCTTAGTTGACTTAAATTTTTGAACATACGTGTGTGATTAAAATTAAGTTTTCCATATCCCAGCTGTCTCTAAAGTAGCTATAACTGTTTCCAATACATATATATCAATAAAAGCTTTGGGTTACACGTTTTTAAGTATTATTTATATATTTGTTACTGCGAAGAATACTTTATAGTAATTTTCCATCTGAAGTAATTATATAATTCCTACCGCCAAGCAACTGCTTACGAAATTGGCTTCAACGACGTCATAGTAATTATTCAAAGTTACTGTTTCCAATTTGTTTACTAAATTTCAGCTTTTAAGTATCAGTACTTTCCTGAACCTTGCAGAGACTAACTAAAACGAGTCGTTGTAGAGTAGAAAAAGTTATCGTCTAATGTTACTTTAAACTGTCTATTACCCGTCTTTATGCTTTGGTTGCAGCTTACAAGCAAGAATTACAGTATTTGTTTACTACAAGCTGGACGCTGTAGACCGACAGCCATTAAACACCATTATATTTGGTCCGAATTCGTCAATCTCAATGATTTGTGTATGTGTTGCCATATCATTATGTCATACCTGAACAAAACAACACAAAGCGGTATTTTGAGGAAACAAAAAATACAAAGAAAACAAAGGGTTATGGTTATGACAGATGGCAGAATTATAGTAGTGGCTCAAGTACCGAGCTTCCCGCCTGCATCAAGTCGAAAATTACAGTTTGAAGATTTAAATTAGTAATTTTAGGTCGTTAGCTTAGCTAGAAAACTAAGGGAAACGCATGTATCCTACCTTAACAACAATTAACGTATCCATGTACCCAATTTGGGTGTTTGTAGTCGCCATAACTATTTTGTTTGTATTAAAAAGAACCATACATATTTTAAAAACCGATTAAATAAAGGCAAAGATAAGGAAGTGACAAATTTGGTGAATTATTACTATTCACCTAACTAAAAGGAAGCACACAATTCCGTACTATCTACGTAAACGTGGTGACACCAAGGGTTACTTCATCGAAAATACTTGTGGTAACAATGACGTATTCGTGACTAAAAGTGCTTCTTGGGATTAAACTACCATTAAGTTATTTCTATGTTGACACCGGTCAAAGTAATCACATGCATATTAACTTTCACTTCCTTCCTAAAAGAGAAGTATTGGAATTAAAAAAAAATCACCCTCCCAGGTTTTGACAGATCTTCACGTTTTTAGGATCTCTATCTAGATGCCAAAAAAAAACATGTTTTTTCAATTCCGTCGGTCTAGAAATGAATTGGTAAATTGTTGGTACGACATACCATATTTAAAACAAATCAGCCTGAATAAATTACTTATTGACAGGTAAAATTATAGTAAAATTTAAGATGGTAGAACAAAATGGTGGTCAAATAAAATGTAGATGCCAAAAAAACTTGTTTTCTCAAATTTGTCGGTCCGCCTGTCGATTTGTTTGTCTATCAGTTCGCGCTCTAGCTAAAAACTGCTTTTACTTTGACTAAGTGACTTTATATTATGTTAAAACTTAGGGGTTATTGGTAATATGTTGGTAAAAATCTAACATTGCGGAACAAAATTGAGCCTAGCGGTGCGAATTCAAGTTGACAAAACAAAATGACCACCTAATAAAATGTCTAAAAAGTGAGCCTGAAATACTATTTGCTAGATTGATAAACTAGAGAAACCGGTAAATTCTTGTATCAATTCGTAAACAATTTTTTTATTCAATTGACTCAAATTTTGCACAAAAATTTGATGTGATATGAGCATAATCAGTAAGATATTTGTACAAATTCAACATGACGAAAACATAGAGGTTTACTACATTTGTTAAGGCAGCAACTTATTCCATTTCTTGTAAATTATGCAGTAGATCAGTATAGCTACGCAGTAGATCAAACAACACCCGGCAACGTTCAGGCCTCCCTAAATAGATGCAAGCTTTGAAAAGCATCCGAAAAATTAACGCGCAATGTTGCCAAGCATAATAATAATAATAAATGCCTTTATATTACGAAAGAAATATTACTTAAAGGTGTCGCGAGATCTAGCCTAGGGCTACTCTATATCTAACGACACAAAACACAAATAGTAGTAAAATTGTATAAATAAATACATATCTTTGTGCATATACAAAACTTCCAGTTTGTAGTAAGCCTTTTGTAAAATGCTAGAAATATGATTTTCAAAATTAAGTTGATTTTCCAGAAGGCGAGGGACTTGAGCAATCGCATCTAGCTCCGCATTGATGTCCCTTATAGCATTCAATATTTCACCCTGTAAAAACGAGTGGTAAAGTTGAACATCGTCTACATACTGATGCGACCTGCAAGTCTTCAAAAACTCTCCCAAATCAGAGGTATAAACAAAAAGGTCAAAAATTCTATCAATTAAATAACCATGTAGCAGATTTATAGCTGATTCATCTAAGCCAAAATATTTTAGTTTCATGAGAAGAGAGAAATTAGCATGTTGTTGATTTAGATGATCAAGAAACCCAGGGAGCTTTTCTGGACCATGTCGCCATATTACAAAAGTATCGTCAATACTATTATGGTGAAATAAATCTGATATTATGGAAATTGTGCTGTATCTGAACACCAACATTCTACTGGGCATGTCATAAATGTAAAAGAAACCAAAGTTCTTGCATCGGTTTCGAGACTCTATAAACGCAAAATTAGAGAATCTATTGAAATTTACAAGCATCCTAACAATTTTAATAGGGATACGGGCGTTAGTCTACATCATACGTGGAAACCGGCCTGGCTCTCCGAGCTCATTCAGTGTTCCGATCTCGTGAAGTAAAGATCCCTGAAGATGCCTAGTGCAATCGAAGGCGAAACGTCGGAAAGTGATTCCATTTTGACACGGTCTAATCCCAAGAACCATGATTTCTTAATGAAAAAGTATTTTAATAAACGTAAAATAACCATATGCCAATGCTCACAACTTACTTCGAAAAAAAACAGTAAATTAAAATCAGAAACACCGAAATGTAAAAACTCATTCTATATATCAGATCCGTACACCGAATGTAACTAAGTCTACGTTGGGCAAACTGGTCAATAAGCCAAAATAGTGGAGATGGCATGGATTCCGAAACGAACTGAGTAGGATACGACACCATATAATTATTAGGTCTTGATCACGGAAATCCAGAAGAAGAAAATGTCTTAAACGCAGTGAAAAAGGAAGTTTAAGCAGATCATAATCTAGGTTTAATATAAACGTTAAAATATATTGTGATATCACTTTTGTGCAGTACAAATGTAAATAAATACTCAACATATCCCATAATACAGGGGCGTGCAGTCTATGGAAGCAAGGGAAGCAGTGCTTCCCCAAAAAAAATTACAAAACATCTTCTAAAATGCAATTTTTGAAATAGAAAACCATTAATTTAGTTTATATTAAAAATGCTAAAATATTATCTTAATTATCAAGCCCATAATAAATGCGGCCTTGACTCCTACCGAGCAATAAAATCGAATAGAACCTATGCGGGCCGCTAGCTTCTCTGCAGCCAACTCCTGTATGCTTGATTTCCTGTGAATCGATCCAGAGGTTATTGAACTTTCCACCGGCTGTTTGCAATTTTTGCATTTCAGTCGCGTGCTTTAAGTGGTGGAAGTGGAAGCTATCGTTGGAGTAGGTTCTTTGTTTGAACGGCTATCCGTGTGTTGTGTGATACGTACGTCGCGTCGTGCATGGTGCGATATGAAAGACAATAATACGGACGTGGATATGCAAATACCTTCCACTTCGGCTGTCGGTAATAACGTTGAAAATGTTGGAGAATTTAGTAAGAAGAGTGTGTGCGAATGTGTGGTGTGTGTCTTAATAATAAAGGGATTTTCAACATTAAACTTTGCTGATAAGCCTCAAATAATTTCCAAAGCAAGGGCAAACCGCCTATGAAAAATTTACACACAAATGAAAAACTGTATTAGACATTTTTATCCGGAAAAACAATACGAACAATTTAAATGGCTAACAGGGTGTGAAAATATAAGTAAATTTTTTTGTTGGCCATGTTTACTTTTTGAAAATGAAAAAGGTTTCTGGAATAAAACTGGTTTTTCCGATTTAAACAATTTCCATAAAGATGTAAAAAGACACATTATGTCCAAAGCGCATTTGCAGGCCGTCATAAAAGAAAAAGTCTTAGGTAAAACCAGAATTGAACACGCCCTTAATAAACAGTTGGAAATTAGTCACCGCCAACACAATGAACTAGTCGATAAAAATAGGCAAAGATTAAATTGGGATTTAGAGGTCATGACGAAACAAGGGTTTCTTCAAATAGAGGAAATTTTCAAGATTTACTTAGTTTAATGGCTAAATATGATGATTGCTTAAAAAATCATTTAGAGCAGTCTAGCGTTTTTCGCGGAACGTCGAATCGAATCCAGAATTATTTAATTTCCGCTGTTGCAACCATTATTCTCAAAAGAATTAAGCAGGAGATTGGCGAGTAGCGGTTCATTACTATTGTTCTGCACGAAACAACTGATATCACTAATTTTAGCCAATTATCTATAGTAATATGCTACGTTAAAACAGAAGGAAGGAAGTATTCAAGAGCGATTTTAAGGTTTTAAGAATGTGTCCAAAAATCGTACAGCAAATGCATTATATACCGTAGTTTATAACGTTACTAAAGAAACTAATGGAGTGAAAAAATTAGTTGCTCAAAGCTATGATGGAGCTGCAGTGATGGCAGGACAATTAGGGGGTCTGCAAGCTAAAGTTCGAGAAACTTTCGCAAGTGCTGTGTTTGTCCATTGTTTTGCTTATAAATTAAATTTAGTTTTATCCGAGTCCATCAATCATATTAAAGAGTGTAAATTATTTTTCATTTAAGTGGCATGGCTACTTTTTTTTCCCAGTCAACAAAACGTACACAAGCTTTGGACTCCATTGTCCACAAACGATTGCCCAAAGTAGCTCCTACTAGGTGGAACTATAATGGTAGACTTGTATTAACAGTATCTGAAAATCATGAAACTATTTGAGAATATAATAGAAAATAATGAAACGTGGGACTCAGAAGCAATAGATAGTTCGAGGGGGTTTTTGGACTGTTTGAAACGAGATTTAAGTTTTAATTATTTGTTTAACATATTTTCAGAAATATATCCATTCTCGGACAATGTTTTTAATATATTTCAAACTAAAACAAATGATATTGATTTTTGCCCAAAAAAAGTGGATGATTTTAAGTTCATGTTAAGCCAAAAAAGAGATGACTTTGACCTATTTTGGGAGAAAACAATGACGTTAAATGTAGAGCCACAAGCCAAGCGTCTTCGAACAGACAAGGTAGGAGATGTTCAAACATTATACAGCCGCCTCTTTTATGAAATAATCGATCAATTCAGCAACAAATAAACTATAGATTTAAGGGTTTAAATGATTTTAAATTACTCGAGCTCTGCAATTTTGATGCATTTAAAGGAAAAACTTTTCCAGAAGATGCGTTTAAATTTCTTCTTCTTCATTATGGTCAATTCTTCGACCGAGTATTACTGCAATCTGAACTAAAAGTGATTTACGATAACTGATGATATTAGCGGAAAAAATAACGCTAAGGAACTAATAATTGCATTTTTAAGAGGCGAAAAAAAATTTCGATAATAAATACCATTACGTAGGCTCAGATTAAAAACTGAACATATCTATAATCTTATGGTGGCAACTATTTTAATTTGCTGTTGAATTTATTGAACGGAACTAACCAGACATTAAAACAATTCTGTCAATTTACATTTGCAAAATATTAAAAGGAAAACAATGCTAAATATTCTATGACTGAGCGGGTAATTTGCATAAACGTGCCATATTTAGTGTGTTCCTCTTGTTTTATCATGTAATAAAAATGTAAATGTAATTTGCAAAATGGGTGAAATATGTTGTACAGAGTGACGTTCATTTATGATAGTGTGGTGAGTAGCAAAATACATTATAAAGGTGTCCTATACTGGTACTTATCTTTGTTGTGTATCAAAAATATTGTTGAGGTTTCTTAAATCCTATTAAAATAGAAAATTGTAAGTTATGATATTTATAACAACTAAATTAAAGAAATAAACGAACAGTATTTTCACGGTTGCAGTTTAGAACAAATTAACCTAAATGTAAAAAGTTAATTTTTCGAGGAAAATTCGTTCTTGATATAAATTTTTGCGCGCTGGATATACGTTGAGTTTTTTTATACAAAGCGTCCACAAACTACGACAACGTTAATTTTATCTAGCAGTACGTGAACAACCTTTATGTTCTATTTTAGAGGAAAATATTTAAAAAATCTTTGTTGTTTTAATAAAATACTAGTTGTATCCTATTTTCAGTTAACTTTATATATCTTATAAAAGTAATGTTTTTCCTAAAACAAAAACTTGGCTTCCCCTTTTTACATCAATATTTTGAAATACTTCGGTAAGTTTAAAAGGTCTTAACATAAAATAGAAATGATATTGTCGAGTGCAAAATATATTTTACATGACGTCAAAAACTATTTACTTTTACCTCCTTAAGTATGAAATTTCTAGAAATTCAGAAATTGATTAATAGATAATTATTTTTCAAAACCATTGACGGAATAATTCCCTCAAAATCTCATTTATAGTTACAGTTTTAGAAACGTATAGAGTAAAAAATCGGGAATTCCGTCCAGTTTGACTGAATTTCGAACCCGTCCATAGGCGTAGGCAAACTTTGTTTATATAAATAATAATAAAGATACTTTGAAATCCCTGTCCTTTTAGCCTGTCCTTCGGCATACCTCATGAGATTTTATTACTCTATAGACTACATTTATTACTCAATGCATACATAAGAGGCTAGTAGTTAATGGAGGCAGGTAATAAAATATAAATTATAAATGCTTCTTAAAAACACGACATTTAAAATGACAGATAATAAAGTACTATTTGATTGAGCCTTTAAGGAAGTGACACCAAAGAACTGGCGAAAAGCAGTCCAGCATGTGATTAAACTGGAGAAAACGTGGGATCTTTACAACCTGATCGATCAGACGGTCGATCCTTTAATTATAATGTTAAGAGGTAATGACAGTTCGTAAATAATTATTATTTTATCTATACATTATGTACATATTATATATATTTTATATTTTGTATCCAACCGCACGCCTTAATAGACATATTTATTTCTACTATGCCTTTGGCGTACCATTTTTGGTGTTTATGAATGGATAACAGTAGGCAAAACGATAAATAAATTGACCCACAACCGGGTGATACTACATGCACTTGATGAAAAGAAAGAATTTTGCAATTAGATCAATGCCAAACTATGGAAGTGACATACATTTTTGGTGGGTCTCCATGTAGTCCTTTTGTATACCTAATAAGGTTTTATTAAGCTATACATTTCTGAAACAGATATAGTATAAGAAATATAATAAAAAACTACATTCCACCACCTTAAGGCATGAATCTCAACAAATCCAGAAAATAATTTTAGACAAATATTTAAGAAAAAACATTTCGCTATCTCTTATCGTCTTAAGGGTAAACATTTGCAAAATACAGAACTACATTATTAGGTAACTCTTTTTGAAAGCCAGTGATGAAAGAATCGCCTTAAAATGTGAGTTAGTTGTAGAAATATTGTAAAAAAATTAACATTTTTTAAGGTTTAATTTCGAAAGTATTTACAATTTCGTTTTTAGATAAATATTTTTTACATATTTAATAAAAAAAAAGCCAAAACACATTTCTTACTTACTCACAGTTAAGAGGTTAAGAAATCATGTTTCTTGGGATTGGACCGTGTCAAATTGGAATTACTATCCGACGTTTAGCTTTCGATTGCACGAGACATCTTCAGGGATCTTTTTGTTTTTATAATTACATTTTCGTCGGGCATAAAAGGTACCAAAGAAGGGGTTTTCCCGCGAATATTACTAGGTTTGATAGAGAATTTTCCGTAGATTCAGAATCCACGTCCAGCAGTCTACTAGGACTTATGGTTCGATTTTTTCCAAATAGCTCCATAAAACCGGGATTTTTCCGATTTTTTTCAACCTAAGAATTAAAATGAAAATTTTTTTTGGAAAATGCAAATTTAACGTAAAATTATAAACTTACTAATATGGACGGTACCTAATAGAGATGTCACATTTGACGTCCACTCAGGAAGCCGATATATATATATATATATATATATATTCTGCCTCGTAAAAAAAGTACTATAACACACTTGGTTCAAATATTATTATTAAAAACCATTAGCGAGAGAATTGTTTTAAATCTCAATTAGTTAGAGATAAAAAAAAATAATAAAAACATATGTCACCCATTTTCACCCCATTAAGGGCAAATGTTGAGAAATTCAGGAATATCTAGATTAATAAATTAAAGAGCGGTTGATGTAAGAGTCCTTGAAAAATATCATTTAATTGAAGAGAATTTTTAAAAATAAGTCACAATTCATACTTTCTCACCTCTGAAAAGTGGAATTTCAAAAACTTCAGAAACTGGTTTTTAGATAGATAGATAAAGATATTACCAAAAGTACAGATAGTACATAGGGTCGTCAAAACTTAAGTTACTAATACAATAATTTTAAAAATTTACTAAATCAAGAATAGTAAGAATTAAAAGTAAACAGTATGGAATAATAAAACAAATAAACTAAATTATAAATTGAATATAAATAAAATAAGAACATAAAGTAAAATATAAACAAAATAAAACGATCCTGGGACCCCAAGAAAATATATAATACATTCTGTAAAGCAATATCTAAAGGCTACAGTTATTATTTGTAGTATCGCAGACATTATTTTTTCGAATAAAGTAGCAAGTTTTGATATAGAAAATACATAAAACAAGACAGGTAAAACGTAAAATGTATCGGATTAGTAGACAAGAAAACAAAGGTATAAAAAACAAAACAAGTTGTAGACTAACTAAACCAACAAAAACACAGTCAAACATTCAAAGTCAATTTGTCCGTTCTAGATATTCTCTTGTTGAATAGAAAGCTGTTTCTGCAAAAAATAGTTTGGATCGTTTAATAAATTCATTGCCATTTAATGCACGTATTTCGTGAGGTAAAGAATCGAAAAAGGTTACACAATTGTACATTGGTGAACTTTTATATATGGTTGTCTTGTGTCTAGGTACTTCCAATAGGAAATTTCCCCTGGTTCTATAAGTACCCAAACCTAACCCTGAAAACAGAGCTTTATTGCTATTGCGATACATTTACAGATAAAGGGAAGGAAAAGGAAAATAATTTCGACAACTTTCTCGTGGATGTAAGTTAAAAATTAATCGTATAATTCTCTTTTGACCCAGAAAAACACGCTCGCTTGTATTTCCCGCTCCCCAAGAAATAACATTATTAGACATAAAACTATATGCTAAGGAATAATAAATTGTTAATAGACTGTCTTGATCAAGAACGGACTTTAATTTTAAAATCGCGAAAAACACGGAATTTAACTTAGAACAAACATGGTCTACGTGATCCGAAAATGACAAAGAAGAATCCAATGTAGTCCCCAAAAACTTAGTATTTTTTTGCAAATGTCAAGTCGTTTTGAAGCGCAGAGCATACAGGTATCGGTTTTCTATTATAGTTTTTGCTCATTTAGTATTAAATCATTTGCTCTACACCACTTCTCCATATCGCTCCTTACTGCACGTATTTTTTTACTCAACTCGTACATATTATCAGCACTTACCACAACTGTGGTATCATCGGCATACATAGCTATGTGATCGCCTCTCACATGCTCTGGCAAGTCGTTTGTATATAAAATAAACAATAATAACCACCGTATTTTATCATCAAATCTCTCTCAGTCATGTAGGAATCAATCCAATTCAATAATAAACCACGAATGCCCATGTTCTAAACCTTGGAAAGCGGAAATTGCCTATTCACTGTATCAAACGCAATTGATAAATCGAAAAACAGAGACACCACATACTTGCCCCGATCAATACTGTTGAAACTATAATTAAGAAAACTGAAAATTGCCGTCCCTAATGATCTACCTGAGAAAAATCTGTGTTGGCATGCATTAAGCACTTTTAGGGAACCTGCGAGATCAACCAATTTATCACAAGCAACCTGTTCCAACACTTTCGAAACAGCGATATCTGCCTATAGTTTCTGATATTATTAGGATCATTTTTTTTTATGAACGTGAACAAAAGTAGAAGTTTTCAATATCTTTGGGAATGTTCCTTTTTTGAGGCTATGATTTATAAGATCTGTTAGCGGTTCCAATATCAAAAATTGTATAGCTTTTAACAATTTTAAATTAATTTCGTCAAACCCAGATGACTTAGCGGCATTTAAATTATTTATAATACCATTTACCTGATGCTTTGTCACCTCGTCAACTCTTATTGATCCTAAAGGATAAGATGGTGATGTAAAATTTTGACTGACTTTGAGATTACTATTTTTGAAATAATTGTTTTTAAAACTCATTTAGTTGAAGTGATATTTATGAAAAAGTGAAAACTTTATTATAATTATTATTATTATTATAATTATTAACAATTATAATAAAAAGAAGATCTATTACTTATATCACAAAAAAAATGAGATTCAAACCAAATTTTTTTTATTCTCAACGGTTTGAGAGATATGACGATCATTCAGTCCTTTGGTCAGTACGTCAATGGATTTCTTTTTTTATAAAATGTTTGTAACCATATAAGGTTTTTCTTTGATGTCAGAACATTTATTTGAATATGATGTACTGGATAATATATATTATTAAAAGTAATAAAATATCATAAGAACAGATATAAAGTTTTATGGGTTTGAGAACACATTTTAGAAAACTTTAAACCATATTAATTCCGGTTATTCAAATTGAGTATCTAAACATAACCACCTAGCGACTAACGATTGTCTAGATTGCCCCATAATTTTCCGTTATACTGTTCTAACTGGAGCATCATTTACATTCCGTCACTCCTCCTTTAGTTTAAAACTTAGTGTAAATTTTATGGGGGACACCTGGTGGTAGCAATCCCATTTGAATGTTAAGTCAGGAATAACATGACCATAAATATTAGAAATAAAAGTTTTTTTATGGCTTTAGCTGTGAACACATTAAATTTGCTTTAATATCCGGCAAATTTTATTATTTAAAGACGAATTAATAAACTCAGAATTTTTTGTATATTTCTCAAATGATAGTTATACAGGGTGTAATTTAATTGATGGCTGAAAATGCAGGATATGATTTCTTAGCTTATTCAAGAAAGAAGAGTTCATATGAACATACGTCCTAGACCACTCAACTTTTGAGCTACAGGGTGTTAAAGTTTTAAGAAAAAAATCGTTTTCTTATCATAACTTTAATACTGTTTTTTTGATGTAGAAGATTTTTTGATAATTTTCCCAGTGGCGTCCGTACGGAATGTAGACCGGAGATTTTTTTTAAGCTATGGTACGCCACTGCTTTTTCCGGAATTAAAAATCATTTTTGAGATCGTCATTTATTTTGCGACAAATTTAATTTCTTAACTTTTTTTCGTCCGACGCGCTATTTTCGCGTAAAAAAATAAAAATTGTTTTCATGCATTTGTGGTATAACGAAATTAACTAGTAGGCTGGTGCCCTATTTTGTTTCTAAAATAATGACATTTGATCAATTACGTTGCGGTCTTATTTTGACAATTTTTTACATTGTGAAAATTTCTTTAATCAATAATAAAAAGAAAATAAGTAAACTATGTTAAGATTTACAAATTCCGAGTTAGCAGATATGCATTTCACCTACGGACTTGCTGACGGGAATGCGTTTATGGCTAGGCGGATATATCAAGAGCGGTATCCAAATCGTATCATTTCCGATGCCAGAATGTTTTCAAGAATACACGGAAGACTACATGAAACTGGGAGTCTTAGCATTGACAATAGTTCCAAAGGGGCACATCGCACGGCGAGAACACCAGAATTAGAGGAAGCTGTTTTGAACACAATTGAGGAACATCCAGAAACAAATACTAGGAAAATTGCGGTAACGCTAAATGTTTCCCATTTTCTTATTTGGAAATCATTGTTGACAATTTGCTATACCCATATCATATTCAAAGGGTTCAAGCACTATTGCGTTTAAATTTCTGCCGATGGTTGTTAGAAAAATTTGCTGAAAATCCTTTATTTGATAACAACATAGTCTTTACTGATGAAGCTAATTTTTTCCCGCAGTTTCATTCGAAATTTCCATAATAATCATGTATGGGCAGAAGAAAACTCACACGCAATTACTGAGGCTCATCATCAGAAGCAGTTTTCCGTGAATGTGTGGGCTGGAATAGTTAGAGATTTCCTCATAGGAGCGTTCTTCCTTCCAGGACCACTGGATGCACTGCCCTACCGCCACTTTCTTGAAAACGATTTGCCAATTTTGCTCGGGGATGCACCTCTTTTATTAAGAGAAGAAATGTGGTACATGCATGATGGTGCTCCTGCACATTTTACCATTCATGGCAGGGAATTTCTAAATGAGGCGTTTACCAATCGCTAGATAGGACGTGGAGGAACTCAGTCTTGGCCTCTCGGGTCTCCTGATTTAAATAGTTTAGACTGTTTTTTGTGGGGGCACCTCAAGACTTTAGTTTATACTACACCGGTTCAAACTGTAGAAGAACTAAGGCAAAAAATTTTACTTTCTTGCCAAACCATAAGAAATACTCCAGGAATTTTTGAAAGGGTTTGCCAATCCATGAGAAATTGAATTGAAGCCTGTATTCTAGCAGAAGGAGGACATTTTCAACAATTGTTGTGATAATTAAATTAAATATTAGTTTATTTTATGCATAGAAGTTGTCAAAACTTGTAAGATGTGTTTTTGTCTAATTTTTATTTTATTAAATTAAAATGCCACAACTACAATTCAAGTTTAATCAAAAAATGTATTAGTAAGTATTATTTTGAGTACTGATCGAAAACAATTTTCATTACCATTAGATTTTAGAGATTTTGTCATGCATGAAAATTGTTTTTATCCTTTTACGCCAAAACAGTTCGTCGGACGAAAAAATGTCGAGAATTTAAATTTATTGCATGATAAATGAGGATTTCAAAAATAATTTTCATTTCCGGAAAAAGCAGTGCCGTACCATATTTTTTTATAAAAATCTTTAGTCTACATCCCCTACGGACGCCACTGGTAGAAATATTACAAAATCTTCTACGTCAAAAAATGCCTATTGCTGCTTAGTAGGTGCGTGACTAATTTTATGAAAATACTAAGAACAGTATTAAAGTTATGCTAAGAAAACGCATTTTTTCTTAAAACTTTAACACCCTGTAGCTCAAAAGTTGAAAGGTCTAGGACGTATGTTCGTATGAATTTTTCTTTCTTAAATAAGCTAAGAAATCATATCATTGCATTTTCAGCTTTTATACCATCATATTAGATTCCTAATAATATTTTACCAATTTCTACCTAGGCCACGCTTGTTAAATACGTACCAGTTTATCTCTATATCATATTTAATTTCTGCAAAATTTAAAGCCAGTTGAACAGGATTTTTTAAAGTTGATTTATTAAAAATTTTGGCCACCATTTTGTTCCGTCATCTTGGATTCGTAACACAACTTTAACAGTTTAATCTAGGCTATATCACACTTAATGCTTGCATAAAATTTGAAATCAATTTAATAAGCAGCTTTTTCAGGCTGATCTTTCAATAATTTTATTGGGTCGCCATTTTGTGTTGCTGTCTTATATTTACACCAAAATGTTACACGTCCATTTTATGTAACACTTGATGTTTATGCAAAATTTGAGGTCAACTGGATAATTATTTAATAATAATTTTTTAACGTTTCACTAGGCCGCCACATTTTCAGAGCAAATTGAATTTATATCAAAATATTATCAGGTCATCCCCATATAACCCGTAACTTTTGAATAAAATTTAAAGTCAACCCAGCTAGCACCAAAGTAGCTATAACTCTTTTCACTACTACTGTTTAAGAGTTTTTACGTATTTATTACTAATAACCATATTATATATCAACAAATACTTTGGGTTACACGTTTTTAAGTATTATATATGTATATGTTACTGCGAATAGTAGTAATTTTCCATGAAAAGTAATTATATAATAACTACTGCCAAGCAACTACTTAAGGAATTGACTCCAAGATCGCCATTTCTTTTCAGTTACATAACAGTAATTATTCAAAGTTACTGTTTCTAATCAGTTTATTAAATTACAACTTTTAAGTATCAATACCTTCTTGAACTTTGCAGAGACTACTCCATTACGTTCAAATGTACTCCTATAACGTATTACTATAAAGTAAAACGAGTCGTTGCAGAGTAGAAATCGTTTACTGCTATTTAAACTGGCTATTACCAGTCGTTATTCTTCTGTTGCAACTTAGAAGTAAGAATTACAGTAAATATTTGCTACAAGTGGACTATTACCTCTTGTATGTGAGGTTCCGAAGCTAAGGGGCGCTGGTACGAGATTCGGTCGGTGATTTTATAAGGACAGCGGCAACAATAGAGTAACCAGTTTTTGATTGGTTCGGCCATATTGCTGCTAAAATGGTTTTGTTTACTTTTCACCTACGTGAGTTTCTTATGAGGTTTGTTGTTAAGTGTGTGTTTTATTAGTTTTTGTGATTATGAAAACGAATATTGATTCAAACAAAAAGTTCTCAGCCATTGGCCATATGCAGAAATGTATTTAAGCCTGGTTCACCTGTTTTCTGTTTGTAATTATAAAGTGTTTGTGATGAATGTGTAAATGACTATGACCGTAAATGTCTTACGTTTAAGTTTACTCCAAGAAAAGGTAATAATTATTGCACATTATTTTATTTTGGTTTTATTTTGCTGTAAAAGACAATATTGTTTCATGTCTTAGTGTATGTCTTACTTCATTCATCACCTCAATTTAAGGTAAACGCTCTCTTAGATTAGCGTAAAAGAAACTTTATTTTGTAGCCCTTCTTCAGTACATATTACATTACTAAATTTACTTGGCAGACAACTCTCATTAATCGCTTACACAAACATTGTTATTTGTTAAAAATCTAAATGAAAAAGTAAGTTTGTACTAGATAGTTCGAATTGATTATAAAAGTAAAACATTAACATAACCCTACATTTACAACTGACGCCGACAGATGTTGTCAATATAAAAGTAGATTAATTTAGTCATATTTTGCTAAAAACTAACGACAATGTGGGTGCCATCATTTAAACCTTTAGAAACTTTGTATCAATTTGGCGAGTGGGCTTCTATTGTCACCACTGTCCTTATAAAGTCATTGTAATTCGGTCTACAGATATTAATTAGGTGTGTATGTGTTGTGCTATCGTCTACGAGTAACGAGTTAAAATGGTTCACAATGGCTTCACATACCATAAGAAAAAAGTGGCTTTCGTCACTCAGCCACATTTTATAGAAAATTACAAATATCACAACTTGGTTATGTGATACCTGAACAAAACAACCTAAAGCGGTATTTTAAGGAAACACAAAATAAAAACGAAACAAAGAGTTATGGTTATGAAGATGGTAGAATTATAGTAGTGACTCAAGTACCGCAACTCCCCGCATGCTTCGACACAACGCATTAAGTTTTAAAAAACCGGCGGAATGTTCACAAATCTTAACCGCTTGGTAATAATATATAGTATGGGATTAACGAGAACTTTGTAGATAGCTAATAGACTTCAAAGTAATTGGGTATAAGTGACAGATGCGTATGTAAAGCATTTTAAAACTATAAAAGCATATGGGAGCAGTCGTAGACCCTTCATAATAGGTAATTCTCTCTGTAAAAAAATGCAGCTAACCTAAAATTAAAATTCCAATAGAACGTTATTGTTTATTTTCATCTCCCCTATAAATATTTAGCTATGATGTTTGTTTTTGTGAGTATAAAGATTAAAAATCCATACAAATTCAAAAATTACGTTACAAAAAGAATCACTCTTTATAATAAGATATTTAATGATAATTACTAGTCCAAAATTACATTTTTTGAGATTTAAATTGGCTAATACATTTGACCAAAACGTATTAAAAATTAACGAATTTTAAAGGCGCGTTTTGCTTGTATTAAAACGAACCATACATTATTTTTAAAATGCATTAAATAAAGACAGAAATAAGGAAATGACGAATAGGGTAAATTATTACTATTCCGCTACTTAAATGGAACTACACAATTCCATACTATCTACGTAATAGGCAAACTCACAGTTACGTGTTATTCACGAAATAGTTACCCTAAAATTGTTCCCCATTTTGGTAATGACTACGTAGTCTCAGCTTAAACAGAACGTGGCGACATCAAGTTCTGGTTACTTCAATCAAAATACTTGTGATAAAAATGACGTATTCATTCATTCATAAGTTTTCTGGAAAACGATCTAGGTGGCTGTGGAGGTAGTGAACTTTTATACTCATGTTACAGCCGAGAATATTAAAATTTGAAAGCATAGTTTCCACTAATTCTACGTAATTCTCTGCTTTATGATTGCCAAGAAAATTTTGTAATACTTGAACAAGTGAACACCAAGCGTTAGATTTGGTCTCGTTCATTGATGTGGTGAATTATGGATCTTTAACAAGTTGCCTTATTTGAGGACCATCAAATATACCAACTTTTAGTTTTTCCGTGCTAATGCCAGAACATTTACGTAACAAATACCCAAAACAATTTCCATCTCGATTTAAAGCCTTCACAAATTGCCTTGGCCTAGCTTGATATGCAAGGGCGGAAGTAAGATTTTTTCTCTTAAAACCAAAGGTTCGTTGATCACATTTTGTTTTCCTTGAATCATGACATCTCTTGAAGGCCAATTTTTGTTAACCCAGTGCTCATTTTTAGCTCTGCCGTCCCAAAGGCACTAAAAACAACGATATTTTGTATAACCACTGCTGTCCAAGGAGGAAGTTAACCATTTTTAAATCAACACAAATTGCCCACTGATGTTCTTCGTATTTAATTTTCCTCAAAACTAATACAATTGTTTCATATTCTTCCTTCATGGTAGTAGAATGACCAGTAGGAATTGAGCCATATTTGTTACCGTTATGTAAGAGAACACATTTTAAACTACGTTTTGAACTGTCAATAAAAAGGCGCCAATCATCTGGAGTGTATTCAGGCAAACCGATTTTTTTTTAAGATCAGATCCTTATCTCTTTCACGATAAAATGTAATATTAGTACCTGGACACAGTAGATTTCTTCCTTTTAATCTGGGTGCAAGTAATTCAGCGGATTTCTTTGAGAGATTCAGGTCTCTTATAAGATCGTTTAGTTCTTCTTGATTGAAACACTGCGGAGTTGCTAAATTCGCTGTCGTTTTCTGATTGAATTCTTTGAACTACGTCAGAAGTTGATGTTTCTGTATCATCTTCTGTCAGTTCGGGTAGACTGCTGAATGATAGAACGAGTATTTCTTCTGAATGCGCTATAGGCCTTCTTGCAGAATCTAGATCAGGATATGTCCATTTGTGTCTATTGTTGTTGTTTATGCCTTTACTATTAACGAGACAAAAATAGCAGTCATCATGATGGTTTAGGCACTTCCTCTTTCAAGTTGTCCACTGTCGCAAATGTTCAATACATGTTTTACATATGAAATTTGTGATAAAAATGATGTATTCATGACTAAAAGTGCTACTTGAGAACTCTAACACCTAAAGAGATGTAAAACCTGAAAGGGTGATTTTTTTCATATAGCAGAAATATTATTTGGTAGCCATTTTGTTCCGCCATATTAATTTTTTTTACCTTGTGGAGGATGTAGTCATGTAAATTTTACAACTTATAAGCCCTTGAAGAGCTATTTTTCCTAATGTAAGCGCAAACTAACTATCTTCAAAACTAACAAGTCGAAACTGTATGAAAAAATCAACAATAAAGACAATGAAAATCCGGTAAAAAGTTCTGTTCATAATTGTTATTATTTTATATATTATTATTATTAATTAACTGTTTTTTAACTTTATAATTTTTAAACCTATTATTAACAACAAACATGTTTCTTTATAATATAGAGCAAGTTTTTAAACTTAAGACCAAAACATCCGTTAGTCCCTAAAAGTGATGGAGAGCCAATAAGCAAATATAAAATTAATATTCTGTTAAATTTATTTTTCAGAATGTATTCTCTTATAACTTTTTGCCAAGAATATTGTTATTCTTTAAACCTTAACATCACTAAATAAATCAAAATTAAAATCAATAGTTTATTTCTTCGATTTAAAAGTGCATATCGGAACATATAATACAATAATTGGAGAAAAGGTCAGAAGGTCAAAAAATGTAAAAAGGAAACTTAAATACATAGATATACTTACTTATCTACTAGATAATACAAAATAAGATACATTTACCTAAATTCCTGGATATCGTAACAGCATTTTTCTAACAATACATTTTTTAAGCGTTTTTTAAAAATATTTATGTTGGCAGCATCTCTAATTTCTTTGTTCAGTTTATTAAATAGTGCAAATCCCGTAAAGTAGATATATTTTTAATACATCGCAGATCGGCGATTTTCAGGTAACAGAAGCACCCTCGATCTGGTGTTCTAACTTTGACATGATCTTACTTCTTGAAACAAACGTTTATTACGGTATACAAAATAACGTACTTCATATATATAAATGCCAGTAACAGTCAAAACCTCTCTAAAAAAGCTTCGCGACATGACTCGCGGAACTTTACGCAGGCAATCAGAACTCATATCCCAATTTAGTATACCATACCTAATTCGGGATAGAATGCTAGCATAATAAAGAAGCACATCTTTACTGCAGTGCAAGCACATAAAATTTAATGCGTAACAGCCACTGCGCAGTTTAGATGAAAGTTCGTCAACATGAAAACACTACTTTAAATTTTCATCAAAAGTGATAACCAACAGTTTGGTTTTCTCTGCAGGAGTCAATGGATTCTCCGAATTCTCGAATAGTTTAAAGTCTACCATATTATTGTTAGTTCTCATTGAAAAATTTATTATTATAGTTTTATTTTTATTTATCTTTAGTTTGTTTTTTTTTGGACCATAGCATTATTTTTTATAAACATTCTTGGCTTGTGTTTTTAGTGAAAGAAAACTATCACCAGTAAATAAAATATTGGGGTCATCAGCATATGCAACTACAGAAATGTTTTCCCATTCTCAACAAAACCATGTTGGTTCGATGACAATAGATTACACAGGCCAACACACATTTTGGTGCCTGCGATTTTTTAACTGTTCCTGGGTAATTTTTGGATGCAGAATGTAAAAAAGTTCTCAGATTTTGTCTATCAGATCTAGTTTTGTGTATATATTTTACGTTATAACTGTTATAATATATAATATTACTATTGCCAGTTAAAAAAACAAAGACACGTGGATTTAAGTATTTATTGCAAAAACTTAATTTACATAATTATATTAGTCACTAATCACATAAAAATTTTCTTTTATACGACTTTCCAGAATGGAGTTTATTAGGGCAATCTCGCTGAAGGCTCCAGCAGTTGTCCGCCATCATGTGGCTATTCCATCGTCCTTGATAAGGATCTTCCATAGTTTTAATATCCTGATGGAATCTTTCCCCCTGTTCTTCGCTACAATCACCTAAATTTTCTGGAAAACGATCTAGGTGGCTGTGGAGATAGTGAACTTTTATACTCATGTTACAGCCGAGAATATTAAAATTTGAAAGCATAGTTTCCACTAATTCTACGTAATTCTCTGCTTTATGATTGCCAAGAAAATGTTGTACTACTTGAACAAGTGAACACCAAGCGTTAGATTCAGTCTCGTTCATTGATGTGGTAAATTGTGGATCTTTAACAAGTTGTCTTATTTGAGGACCATCAAATATACCAGCTTTTAGTTTCTCCGTGCTAATGCCAAGAAACTTACGTGACCCAAAACAATTTCCATCTCGATTTAAATCCTTCACAAATTGCTTCATTAGGCCTAGCTTGATATGCAAGGGAGGAAGTAAGATTTTTTCTCTTGAAACCAAAGGTTCGTTGATCACGTTTTGTTTTCCTTGAATCATGACATCTCTTGAAGGCCAATTTTTGTTAACCCAGCGCTCATTTTTAGCTCACTCTGCTGTCCAAGGAGAGAGTTAACCATTTTTAAATCAACACAAATTGCCCACTGATGTTCTTTGTATTTAATTTTTCTCAAAACTAATGCAATTGTTTCATATTCTTCCTTCATGGTAGTAGAATGACCAATAGGAATTGAGCCATATTTGTTACCATGTAAAAGAACACATTTTAAACTACGTTTTAAACTGTAAATAAAAAGGCGCCAATCATCTGGAGTGTATTCAGGCAAACCCATTTTTTTTAAGAACAGATCCTTATCTCTTTTACGATAAAATGTAATATTAGTACCTGGACACAGTAGATTTTTTCCTTTTAATCTGGATGCAAGTAATTCAGCGGATTCCTTTGAGAGATTCAGGTCTCTTATAAGATCGTTTAGTTCTTCTTGATTGAAACACTGCGGAGTTGCTAAATCTGCTTCAAATTCGCTGTCGTTTTCTGATTGAATTCTTTGAACTTCGTCAGACGTTGATGTTTCTGTGTCATCTTCTGTCAGTTCGGGTAGACTGCTGAATGATAGAACGAGTATCTCTTCCGAATGCGCTACAGGCTTTCTTGCAGAATCTAGATCAGGATATGTCTATTTGTGTCTATTGTTTCTATTTATGCCTTTACTATTAACGAGACAAAAATAGCAGTCATTATGGTGGTTTAGGCACTTCCTCTTTCAAGTTGTTCACTGTCGCAAATATTCAACACATGTTTTACATATGAAATGTGGGGCCCAAGATTTATCTTGATCTCCTAAATGAACGCCAAAATAGGCAAGATAAGCTCTTTTCACAAAGTCAGAAATCGTTTTTCTGCTCTCTTTCAAAGTGTATTCACCACACACATCACAAAAAACATCGGGGTGATTTACACAGGTATGTCTGCTTGTGGATGCCATTGTTTCAGTTTAGTGTCTTGATGCTACAAAACGACCAAAATTTACACAAAATGATAGCACAACTTTACTTGGGAAAACTCAGTAATATACTAAATCGAGTACAGCCAAGCAGGTATAGAAAGATCGGGTCATAGACAATTACAGGTATAAAAGTAATTAAGAGCAGTGTATTGAGTAGTTCCTAGTATAGGAACATTGGGTCAGGGACAATTCCAGGTATCCATTTGGTTAACTAGATTCTGGGAAATTTCTATTTTGACGATTAAGTACATATTTATCTCTTTATTTGTTGTCCTTTATCAGAAAAAAATATCAATTAACCTGTAACCTGTATCTCAAAAACTAGAGCTGATAGAAAAAATTTGGTGGCATTTTTGGAATCAGAACATTAAAAAGATCTAAAATCAGATGTTAGATTTCCAAATATTTGTTCTCATTTTGTTACCCTGTGTTATTTGTAGAAAAAAATTAAACCAGCTGATCATTAATTACCAATTCGAAAATTTTGGATACGCTAGATAACAGACTTATGCCACGATAATTCTCAACATTATTATGGTCCCCTTTTTTATGTAAAAGTATGTGCTAATATATCGGCTAAATAAAATTCACACTTGTTCAGAATATTATTTGAAATAGCCGTCATAGCCGCAGGTATTAGAATTCTTTAGACTATTAATGATAACTATAACTTCAGTGACACAAATAGGTTTCATGAAGAATGTTTTGGCAAAAAGAGGTATATTTTCGTCAAGAAATTCAAAATTTACACGACCATCGTTCTCAAGTAAAGCGAATTTTGCATTAAAAATTTCCGCCAATTCTTCATTAGAAAGTTCATTATCGTTAAGAGTATCTTCTTAACGGTTAACCTAATATTATTCTGTTTATCTTTATGTTAAATATTTTTTGTGCATTGCCACATGGCTTTTAACTTATTTTCCGCGTTTAGAATTTTAAGATCGTTTTTATTCTGTATAAATAACTTATTTTTCCCTACAAATAACATTTATTTGTTTACTAGGATTGAGATATGTTCTATCAAATCTAGCTAAATCCGTGAACAAAGTTACTCTTTTTTGAGCCTATTTAACTAGAGATTAAGTTGAATTTTCTTAGAGGTATTATTGTTATGATATTTTTTTAAGGGAAAGGATAAATCAAAGTAGTGTAGTAGAATTTTTGCAAGAATATTAAATGCCTCATTTGGACATTGACCCGGAATAGCTTCAGAGAAAACCTCTTTACTTAAAAAAATCAAGAAAGTGGCCATGTTGCTATCGTTAAAACTTCTGCGGATGCAACCTACGTCATTGGAAATATTTAAATTAGTCAACGTGCCCATGCAAACAAATATAGCATAATGATTGGACATATTTAAGTTTTATAATTTTACTGCAACAATAACAAGAGACACTCAATGAAATATTGTCTATACAGGTTGCAGATATTGTGCTAACCCTAGTCGGTATCTTAATCTTATAGCTAATATTAAAACGACCAAAAACGTCACACAGAAGAGACAGATAAAAACTTGGAAATAAAAAATTTAAAATTAAAATCACTTCCTATAATAAAAGTAAAATTAGGCTTATTGAGGTAGGCTAACAAATCATTAAATAACTCTAAAAAAGTAATAAAATATCCCATAGGGGGCCTATATACAAGAATTAAAATTTGGTTTAAAAAATCAATCTTCACAGCAGCACTCAAATCTCCCTCACAACAAAACTGAGTCATGTTGCAAGTAACCAATGGTTTAACAAACATTGTATTACTAAAAATTGCAACACTCTCGCGTTAATGCTCACTTAACAACAATCGCATCACATCAATAACTAACATTTTATTTGACATACATTGAACATTTAAAGTACAAAACGTAAGCGGATTATTAAAATTTATTGGGGGATATATATCCAAAGAAGAACTATTTATCTATTTAATGATTCTGACGTCAATAGGAAGCTCTCATAACCTGGTAATTACCCTGTTTGTTAGATTTTTTCCCAATAGAAAACGCTAACTTATTGATTTTTACAAAATAAATGAGATTATTTATAACTATATGTTGAGTAGACCTTCGTGCTAATAGTTACAGAAATAAATCGAAACAATTAAATTTATGATTTTCTCAACTATAATGGTTTCTTGTTGAATGAGTTACTATACATGCATTTTGAATGATAAATTGCACTTCTTGTATCCCACGACCAGCATCGCATGCAAATGTTTGATTAATTGTCGACCTCTTAAAGAGAATTTGTTACTGTTCAAGTTCTTTTCTTATTCTTATGAGAAAGAAACGAATCATTATGTTACCTTTAAAAAACAATCTAATCGGTTCCCAGAACGTTTAAATTTTCATTTCATTGTTTTCTGAATAAACAAATTTAAACAAGACACTTCTTATAATGGTTACAGTTTTAGATTTGGACAATGGTACACTGGCTAAATTTTTATCAAGGTGGGGTTTGATCTCACGCGCCAGCATTTTTGTCGCAGATTAAAATATTTAAATAATATTTTTTATTTTAATTTGAACCATTTTCTTTAAAATTCAGATCTACAATAGGTCTTGCTAAGTCTTGTAGGCGACTGAACCAGATGCTGACCCATAAACACTATAGCTATGCAGTTGTATGTTTTCTGGGAATTTGAAACGCAAGAAGTTGAAAAAATCATTTATCAAAATATGTAATTTTTTGTGGAACTGTAAACAAAATTTGCATAGCCTTCTTCGTTTATGAGATACAGGGCGAAATAGAAAATTTTGCATTTTGGGACCTTCCTCGTATCTCGGTTATCCTTTAACTTAACGCAAAGGGAAAAATTGCTGCTTATGCAGTTTTTACGCTGGATCTAGTGGTGTAGTCATATTTTTCATTTGAGTTGTTATTTTTTAGATATGACACACCCTGTATATTTGTCCAGAAATTGATTTGTCCTTTTAAAAGCTTTTTAAAAATATATAATAGTTTAGGTCTATTTTAATAAACAACAACAAAAATTCTTAATTTTTATAATTATCTTCCCAAATTTTGCAGTAGGCCATGCAAAACAATGCTGCCTTTTATTTAAAGTCGTTAACAATATCTACATCCTAACAATACATCATTTATCAAAATATGTATTGTTAATTTCGCAGCAAAAAAGTACCACCTACCTAGATTTATGTAACACAAGAACAAAACAGTAATAAATTATTATGTAACAAGCCTTTCAGCAAAAATCAACTGTCGTATAAGAACTACAATAAACAAGGAAATCAAAAGAACTGTTCAAACTGATTTCCATTTTGTTCTATGCATGCTTCGTACAATTTTCGTATTCGTTTTAGGGAATTAAGCAATATAACGGGATGATTTTGTAAATAGCGAAAATTTTCTCTTATTGCATTTCCTAAATCTTGGACATTATCATAGTGGTCTTTGTAATTCTATTTTCCAGATATTCCCATAGAAAGAAATCTAAAATCCACAAATCTGGGGACCTAGGGGGCCATCTTATAGGTCCATTTGTGCCGATCCATTGCTTGGTAAAATTATTGTCCAGAAATAATCTCGTCATTCCAGAATTGTGTGCAGGAGCACCGTCCTGTTGAAAATAAATTTCGTTCATTTGCGCTAAAGGAACATCGTCAAGTAATTCAGGTATAGCTGCCTCTAAAATTTCTATATAGCGATTGGCTGTTAGATTTCCCTCAAATATATAAAATTTTATATGTGTTCCTAATATGAATCAGGACACATTTGGACCAAACCTGCCCTGCTGTCTTCTGGGAAGTATTTGGTGTTGATTTTCCTGGGACCAGAATCTACTATTGTGCCTATTGAGTATACCAGAATTACTGAAATGTGCTTCGTCTGACCATATAACCTTCCTTTCAAAATCTCTAACCATATCGCATCTTTTTCGAAACCAATTGCAGAAGACTACCTGACGCTCTGCATCCCCTGGCTGTAAGTGCCGCACGAGCCTAAATTTGTATGGATGGTATTTGTGCTTTTTTTAGAATTTCTTGAACTCTAGTTTTTGGAATCCCTATGCTCTTTTCACTGGCTTCTGCATTAGCCAAAACCGTAATTTCCTCAGCCTCCCAATTTTCTTTATTATATGTTTTCGTACGAGGTTTGATAAATGATCCGTGATTAAGTAAATTCTTTTTTATCCGATAAAAAGTGGATATCCTAGGTTGCTTCCTTTCTGGATATCTAAATAAAAATTAAGCAATAGTATTTCAACATACCTAAAAATTAACTATTTACCTGTTAAAATACATCTCAGAAGCCGCTTCAACATTTTCATTACTTAATATAAAACAAGCTAACATATCGTACTTTTCATAATCTTAGAAAGTTTGGTTTTCTTCCATAATAATACAAATATATTTTTACACAATAAATAAATACAAAAAACTAGCGCTATATTTTATATACGCGTACAAAAATGGGAAATGTCATTTGCTTCCAAGAAAACAAAAGAAAACGGCATCGTTTTGCATGGCCTACTGCAAAATTTGGGATGATAATTATAAAAATTAGGATTTTTGTTGTTGTTTATTAAAATAGACCCATACTATTATATATATTTTTAAAACGCTTTTAGAAGGACAAATCAATTTCTGGACAATTATACAGGGTGTCCCATTTAAAAAAACACAACTTTGGGTCATATCTAAAAAATAACAACTCAAATGAAAAATATGACTACGCCACTGGATCTAGCGTAAAAAACTTCATAAGCAGCAATTTTTCCCTTTGCGTTAAGTTAGAGGATAACCGAGATACGAGGGGGTCCCAAAATGCAAAATTTTCTATTTCGCCCTGTATCTCATAAACGAAGAAAGCTATGAAAATTTTGTTTACGGCTTCATGAGTTTCACAAAAAATTAGCTCAGGTTCGTGAAAACCGCAAGGTTCTATCTTTAAAAATAAGCGAGATACCCTGCTTTTGCAACCAAATCCGGACACCCTGTACTACTGGGAGCAACTATGGCTGTCTTTCCTTACTTTTTCGATAAGATAAAATATTTAAGTTTTTAATTTGACCAAAGTTTATTTGTTAAATCTTTCTTTGTGGAATAAGTTCGATTTAGAAAAACTGTTCAAACAAAAAGCGAAAGTAAGAAAATGACTTGTTTATAAGAGAATCACTGAGAAAGTCCTAAAGTAAATTACATTTACGGACTACTATGTGATTTTTTTACAAAAATTAATTTTTCGAGGTTAATTTTCGACTTTCTATCGATTTAGAAAGCTGTACCTTTTCTACAGTTGCTTTCCCTACTTCTCTTAGTTGTCCTGGGTTAATCCTTTTATGGCCGTTA
The DNA here is from genome assembly GCA_030620095.1 of Kuschelorhynchus macadamiae. Lineage (NCBI taxonomy): Eukaryota > Metazoa > Arthropoda > Insecta > Coleoptera > Curculionidae > Kuschelorhynchus > Kuschelorhynchus macadamiae. Next base: position 112,952 of record JAUTXW010000797.1, read on the forward strand.
CTTTGTTTTCTAATTCACCATATTATACTCTTCATTTTTGACAGTGTCCCACAAAAAAATCTAAGGGGGTAAGGTCTGGCGATCTGAAATATTTAAACATTTATAATATAGATACCTACAAAGTACTTAAGACGTAAATTCAGTTTTACCTTGGGACCACAAAATAGGTCCACTATTTCCGATCCAATTTACGCCAAATGTGGTATTTAAGTAATTTGTTACTGCCCTTGCATTGTGAGGCGTTGTTGGTAAAATATACGGTTTCCATTAATCCCTGGTATTTCTTCGAGAAACTCCCAAGTTTTATGGGTCATAAAGTGTAAATATCTCACCACTGTTAGGTGACCATCAAAAATTATACGCCCTAAAATTCTTTCACCGAGAATTCTAATCTAACAATTAAACCCAAAACGTTCTTGAAAATTTCCCTCTTCCATCAAATGCAGATTTTTTTGAGACCAAAATCTTTTATTATTTCTACTAAAAATTATTTTAAATGGGAAACTGTTTTCTTCTAAACACTTTCCTAAACACCAAGTGCAATATTTCAACCCTCGGATGTTATCTCTTTGATAAAGGTGTTGATGTAATTGATATTTATACGAACGGTATTTGTGTCGCCTAGCTGAATTTTTAGATATATTTTAAAGCGATCTCTCTAAGTGAGGCGGTCATTTTTACATGCACGTATGCAAGAATATCTATTTCTTGGTCTTCGCTTATTACAAATGGTGCCTTAGGATTATTTTAGGCGCATTTTTCTAACCAACTTTCGTCAAAAACTAGAAGCATGTCGATTATTTCACTTCTTGTGTGATTTTCCATGTTTTAATAGAAAACTTTAAATCAGTTTTTAACAAACCACTAAAACAATTAGGTACTTATACTTGTGTAAAAATGCGCATACTAATAAAAACGATTGTCAAACTTGTGAACAGTGTTTTGTTTTCAAACCCGCGTCGACTGGTTGAATCATGGATGACTAGATGATGCGCAGTTATTATGCATGAAGTAACAATACAAATTTTTGCTTTTTCAGGAGAAAGAGTTCATGTAATATTAGAGTATGTGGCATCAAACTGTTCGGAAGAACGAGGTATTTTATAAAAACCCCATGAGCCACCTCCTTTCTATTTGAAAAGATTGAGTAAACACAAAAATACTGATTTTGCTTATTTCAAACGGGCATAAAGTAGTTTTTAGGATCATCAAAATCGGGTATCATTCAACTCAGAACGCCATTTTCTATCGAAATAATTAAACATATATAGGATGTCCCATTTAAGAACCGAAAGATGCCGTCATTTCCGGTCAAACAGGAAGTGGCGCAAAACCAACGAATATGTCCAAAAATCCAAATTTATTGTCTTGTATTTACACACTAAATTTCAAAAAGTTATCTCAAAAAACAAAAAGTTATAAGAGCCACATCTAAGGGACACTCGGTATATTACTATTTTTGTTAATGTTCTTGGCACTACTCAGGGCTAAATGGAACTTAGTTTTCACATAGCATAAAATCGATTTTCAAAATGTGTTTAAACCTTTTTAACCTGGTGGACAGTTCTCCACTAGACTTGGCCACTTCATTCACGTTAAATCTTTCTTTTAGAGTCTAAATATAGCTTCTGGCCAATGTTAGGTCGTATGAGCCGTCTAGGAACAATCGCAAATGGTGGATGGAAAAACTGTTTAGTCTATAATCTGTGCATTTAAAATATATGTTTTATATATATATATATATATATATATATATATATATATATATATATATATATATATAACAATATATGAAAAAGAAAAAAATCTAGTACATTGCAATGCCCTACACAGACGGTCTATCGGAAAAAATAAATCACATCTTATCTAAACATGATATACATGTCTGTCATAAAGCTCATAATTTATTAAAAAGTCTTTACATCAAGGTAATAAATAAAAAGAAATATTTGGTGTATTCAATTCCTTGTCTATCAATATTTATTAAAGTCACAAATATACAAAAAATATTCATATAATTTTAAAGAAACACAAATTCTGGATGGAAAATAACAATCAAAGAAATGATTCAGATTAAAAAGGAGAAAAATAAAATATCAACAACTTAAGTTTATCATATTTAATTTCTAAGTAAGTTTAAAAGAAAAAGCTATTCTCACATAACATCCTGTATATAAACAAACATATATCATATATAAAATTTACTAACAGCATTCCAATGCTATAGAAATCACTGTTAATCTATATATGTTACGTAGCAAATAAAAATTTTAATTTTCTGTTAAGTGTATATATATCATACTTAGATGTAATGTTTTTTAAAAAAATGTGGTTAAATTTACTATATATATAGGAAATATTTTCATCTTCAATCGAAACGTCGATGTAAAAATAGAACTGGTTTTATATTACCCTTGACAAAAATATATATATATATATATATATATATATATATATATATATACTATATTTAGAATACAGTGCCCTGATCAAAGAAGTATTATCAATATTTATTAGTTCATATTCATATAATTTTCACATGGAAAATCAACAAATAAATATATTCAAAGGAATAGAAAACATACCCCGTCAATATTTTAATAATATCATATGGTCACCGCATAATGTTGCTCTCGTAATAACACTCCTTGATAATAATGAAATCATATGTCGGCCACGAAATAGCCCCGATCTAACTCCGTTAGATAATTTTATGGAGTCATTTAAAAGACTAAGTATACCCAGAAAAAATTAGACACAACAAATTTAGAAGATTTAAGACGAATATTTTGGATAAATATAGATAAATTAAACCATAATCATTCACAAGGTGTTGCTAATTCTGCAAATAAACTAGACGATGATTACAGAAAATGTATTTTCATTAATGTACCGATATCATAGAATTTTGACTACAATAACTTGAGAATGATTTCAAACCATAGCAATTTTGTCTTAACTTTAACTTTCTACATTGATTTTCTATATATTTTCCCATCTTAGGTTTTCATCAGTTTCCAAGCCTAACATTACTGAGGACTTGGAAGGAGTAATAGGACCAATGTCAGATTCATGAAGTAAAAAGTTGTCATTGTTTTGTTTTTTATTTGAAAATACAACGAAATTTGTTTTACTTTGACTTATAATTAAACAATTATTTTTGGACCACAACATAATACCATCATAAACCAAATCTGCTGTTCTTTTGAGAGATAGTGCACTCTTCTCCACGATCACAATGTTTGTATCATCTGCACATGATATGACAGAAATACCAGTGAAAATATTCGTTAAATAGCAAATAAGATCATTCGAATAAACAAGATATAGCAGCGGACCAAGGACTGAACCTTGGGAAACACCCTGATTTACTGGCAATGAGTCCCTTCCTATCCCATTCACCATAACACACTTTTGACGTCCCCTTAAATAAGACTCTATGAGCTTCCACGCCTGTCCCCTAATGCCATAACGATGCAACTTTATTAACAATAGTTCATGGCTAACCATATCAAAAGCTCGAGAGAAATCCACAAATAAACCCAATACATGAAGGTGTTTATCAATTGCATCGACAACTGTCGATTGAAAATCGCAAAGGGCACTTTAAGTACAGCGTATATAGTAGAATGACTGATTGATAGTTGCAAACTTCAATTGTTCAGGAAATATTGCATACTGCGCTGAGAGATTTTTCAAGTACGTTAAAACGTTATACAAGGCAAAACCACATTTTTTCAACAAATTATTGGATATGCCATCATGTCCTGTGGTATTTGAGTTTTTAAGTTTTACAATAAATTATAAAACATCTTGTTTACATACGCGTGACAGAAAGAATGTATTTATACAAGGTGATACACAGTTATCAACAAATGCTTTGTAGATATTATTATTACTAAGAGGTACATTAATAAATTGATAACCAACATTACTTGCAACTACATTATCCGGAACTATTTCGTCATTTTTAATTATTTTCAGTTCTGTATAAGAATTGTTTTTATTTTGTAACGTTTTTATAATTTGCCACATGGCCTTTGATTTATTGCTTAAGTTTTCAATTATTTTATCATTTTGTTGTGTAAAAAAAAAGTTTAAGTTCTTCATTGTAAATACTGTTAATATGTGTTTGTCTTTTAGAAATTGCGGCTCTATAATTAAACCTACGAGGGCCTCAATTGTAAATACTGTTAATATGTGTTTGTCTTTTAGAAATTGCGGCTCTATAATTAAACCTACAGGGCCTTATATGCCCTTCGCCCACTATTTAACATTATCTCTAGGTATATAATCAACTACCTTTTCATATATATTTTTTAATTGACCGTCATGGGGTCCTCAGCTTATTATTTATTGTTTCTCGATAGGTTATCGTTTAAATAATTACAGGGAGATAACTCTGAAGGAATCAAAGAAGCTATAAATTTTAATTGAAGCTCAAGCCGCAAAAGGGCGTTTAATTATTAGTTTAGGTACATCGTGCCTTGGTGTAATTTGGTGGTGTGCCACTTCATTAAGTTTAAAGGAGTGGTAGTGATTGAACGATACCAAAACCGACGCAATTTAAAATAATTTTGTGGATGGTTTGGAGGTCGGTTAGCGGCTGTTGCCATCGTGAAAATTTCCGCCTTGTATTACATTATTCCTTACTTCCCATAAGCGATACAAGATACATACATTATTAAACATTCAATTGGACCTAAATATAGTCAAAAGCAGTGTTATCGTGAGGGTCATATGATTTATCAACTTTTTAAGTTTGTTTTTCTTTTACTACGTATAATCGTATCCTCCGCATAAAATCCGGAAGATGAATTAGATAGACCTTAGATATTTTCATATGAAAAAAGAGGATAAACATATAAATACCAGCAGTTGTAAAAATCTTTGAGCGATGTCACTTCAAAGTCAGATTGACAAGTCAGTGACAAAATGAGTAATAAAAAACAATTTTCGGGTTTTTTTATATCCACAAGCGAAAAAAAAATGGTATTAAATCTAAGAAAATATTAGGAAAATGAAAATTCACCGGCCAATGTCCAGGAGATAATAGCAAAAGCTCTGGGAAACGAAAACTAAGAATAAGGACTGTGCAGAAAATTGTGCATGAAAAAAAGCATAATTTACTACCGAAGAAGATTAAGAAATGTACACGAAAAAAGCCATAGACAGAAGACCTAAGTGACAATGGAAAAATGGAGGTTCGTAATGCAATTTACGATTTATACACATCAAAAACTAATATAACCCTTCAAGTTTTAAAAGAAGCTTTAAAAAACCGACGCATATTGGAAATTGGACTAAAATCGGTGTCAAAATTAATAAAAATGTTGGGTTTTTGATATAAAAAGGACTGTAATCGAAGATTTTTATGCGAGTTGCCACATATAGCAAGTCAGCGTATCCAGTTTTTAAAGAAATACACGGAAAATGTTAATTCAAAATTTAGAGGAGTGGTATTTTTAGACGAGACGTGGATATTTTCTAATGGAAGTGGTTCGAAATCTTGGCAGGACGAGTTGTGTCAAGAGAAAAAGGGATGTGGGACGGGAAAAAGACCAACCGATTCCAAATTTAGATGCTTCATCATTAATTATTCTGGACAATGCATCTTATCATTCAAGAATCTTAAATAAACAACCTACTTCATCTTGGAAGAAAAGTGATATTTTAACTGGCTAATAAAACAATAACAAAATCCTTTACCCAATATGCTGAAACTAGAACTTCTTTTAATGGCAAAATCTATTAAAAAACCAACAATATATGCCGTAGTTGAAATATTACGGGAAAATGGACTTGAGGTTTTACGACTGCCGACATATCATTGCCAGTTTAACGCAATAGAAATAGAATTAATATGAGCTGGGGCAAAATCATATTACGAAAAACACATGGACGATGGTCTTACATCAGATGAAGTGAAAATTGTTTCGCAAGATTCATTAAATTATATTACGCCGGAGTACGAAGACAAAAGCTATCTGTGGAACATACGGAGAAATTAATATAGGATTGGTGGATTCGAGAACGAGTTCTAGATGTCGAAATACCACCAATGGCCATTGCGTCATTTGAGGACGACTCAGAAGATGAGGACTTTTTAAATGATGATGATATTTTTTAGTCTGTAATATTAAAAAGTTTCTGAAGGATTATATTAGTCTTTGACGTGTATAAATCATAAATTGCATTATGAATATCAATATGTTTTTTTTCATGCACAAGTTTCTGTACATTCCTTATGCCGATTCTCAGAGCTTTTGCCACTGGCTCCTGGATATTAGCCAGTGAATTTTAATTTAAATTTTTTTTTATTAGATTTGACACCATTTTTGTGCTTACTTTTTTAGTACATTTGTAATTTTGTAGGCAATAGTTAAATAATTATAGAATAATTGTTCCAATTTTAAGCGTGTTTAAAATAAGGAAATTTTTTTTATTAATTATAAAACAAAATTTGATTTATAACAAACGGTAAAATTGCTTTATCAGAAACTATATATATATATATATATATATATATATATATATATATATATATATATATATATATATATTTAGTCTGTATTCTTCGCATGCATGACCCTTAATTGTAGACTGAAATTTGATGAACTCAGATAAGTAGTTTTTTAACTATGCCGCGAACAGACAGACATACCTACAGACAGGCGGAATTGAGAAAACATGTTTTTCGGCATCTAGAGACCCTTAAACGTAAAGATCTAAAAAAATCTCACGAGAGAAGTAATAACTAATTATCTTGTGTTTTTAACAAAAGTGTATAATATTTTTGCAAAATAAAATTTTTTTGTTATCACAATACAAAAAAAAATAAGTTTTCTTTGCACAGGGGTGGCCCGTATTTAAATAAATGACACTGTATAAGTGGTTGGATTTTTAGGACAAACGGGGCTCATAATTTTTGGTGATTGATAAAAAATCTCACTGTCCTTAAGTGGCTGTATAAACAGAACATATCCTGATTGCTCCACTGATTCGAACCACCTTCCGACTTTATTAAAGCGCTTGCCATTTTGTGTATTTTCGTTTTTGCCAACCAAAAAATTTTAACCAAATACAGATTTGGCGAATTTTCTTATTTAGTCCCTTGGCATTTAATATATAAAATAATATTATATCTTAATAATAATGCGTAATATAATAAAAAAAAAACTATTTTCTTTCTCCCTGTATATTTGTAAATAGCCCATCGAGATTTAATAGCTCGATAAAAGAATCACACAACATTTTGGTATTCACTGTGTTTTTGTGATTTGATTCATAATGTTGGTGACCTTTGGACCCGCACGATAAGACCGCATCCGTCTATAGTTCCCCATTTTTAATTATTTTCTAGGTTATAAAGAAAAATCCAGACGTTTTACCTGTATACTATCCCCAAAACGGGTACAGGTACTTCATACCTACGGTTTGTGTTATACTTCTATTTACATTGTTGTCAAAACAAATGTCATGTGCTTCATTTTATGTAAAAAGATGTAAGTGGAAATTATTATAAACATGTGTTTTTGTTTACTTGGTTAAAATCTATTTTTAAAACAAAATTAAAATTGTAATTGTAATGTAAGGACGTAGCCGGTACAAGCATCGGACAAGTGGCCCTTCTAAAACGTATACTACAGAATGCTAAATATTCTAAATGGTACGAATATGCAAATGACAAAAAAGATAATCATAAGAAAAAAATTTATGTCAAATAATAAAATAAAAAATCGATAAATTCTTTTACAATTTCTCTACTCTTCCCTAGTTATGAATTATTACTTTTATTGAGAAGAGTGAAGTGTGATCCAAGTTCAGTACATAGTTACAGTATATGTGTGTTACATATATTGTCTTTTCATTTTTATTGAGCACCATTTTGTCATATTGGATTCCTATACCAATATGTTTACCAATTCCTTTCTACCTATGCCACACTTGACGTTTGGGCATAATTTAAAATCAATTGGACAAGATTTTTTTACGTTGAATTTTTAAAAAATTCATTTGGCCGTCATTTTGCTTCGCCATCTTAAATTGAAACCCATATTATCTGTCTTTAGCTACTCCGTTGGTCCGCAGATATCCCAGATATTGAGTTTCTGAATAGTTTTCATCAACGATCCTCTTGTCGTTATGTTAGAGAGGTGTATTATTTAGGGTTAGGATCCAGTAAAGAAATAAAGGCCCCTTTTTAAACTGCCGACGTTTCGCCAATTCACTTTTGCATCCTCAGGACACGTAGATTTTATAGCGTGCATGAAACGCAGAGAAAACCATATATGAGGCTACCAGTGCGAAAACGGCCTAACCCACAAATTTATTATTTTAAGATATTCGGCCCAACTTGTTGCCCAAGCATATAAATATACAAGGCAAAACAGCCTATGCCACCTTCCGCGACTCTTCCAAAGATGGCGCTGGTAGTATACTTTTGCTTTAAATAATTTTGTCAACATAACATACGCATAACCGGCCTAATCCACACTTCTGTGGGTTAGGCCGTTCTCGCGCAATCAAGTCATATTGACATTACTTAGCACTGAGCTTACAGTTTTTTGTGTTTTGCGAAATATAATTGAATTAAAACAAACTGTGTGTGTGTTAAAATATATATGAATATGAGTACTTCACTAGACATCAACGGTAAGAACTTTTACTTTATTTATTTAGAACTACTGCGCATGTAAAAAAATACAAGGTTTTTGAGGTTAGTTTTTTTTTCTTCCAGGCTCGTATGAGAGCGACCCATTCGACGATTCTGGGTCTGAATATCTGCCTGATCAGCCTAATAATCAAAGTGGCTCAGAAACCGAAAGTGGAGAGGCTACTATAAGTGCAAAAGCAAAAACAAGAAAACGCACCAGGAGTGAGAAACTGTGGCCAAGAAATATTACGAAAGCGAAGCGGACAAAAGGTCAAGAATATAAGAATTTCAAAGGTAAGGTAGTAGCAGCCAAGTTATTTGAAGAAATAGTGTGTCCCTGTTCAAATCAGTGCCATGTAAAGATAAATTCTGAACGGCAAAAAACTCTGCTCGAAAACTTGTATGGGCTTGAAACTCATGATTTACAAACCTCTTACATTTTCGGCTTAGTTGAAGTTGTAAATAAATTAAGGTATTACAAAGCCAACGCAGATCCTTCAAGACGTTCGAATACGCGATTGTACTACGCAACCAATGAAAACGGAGAAAAAGTAAAAATCTGCAAAGAGTTCTTTAAAAAAGTGTTAAAAAAAGATGGAAGAATAAGTAGAATTATGTTGAGCAAAGCAGCTGGTATGACCCCTCCCGTAGATGAACGGGGAAAACATGCCCCCGGTAATAAGACAAGCGAGGACAAAATATTGGAAATCAAGAATTTCATAAACAGATTCCCCGCATATCAATCACATTATTCAAGAGTAAAGAACCCCCATAGAAAATACCTGTCGCCTGATCTTAGTTTAGGGAAAATGTATAACCTTTACAAAGATCAAACTCCTGAACCAGTGTCATATTTTGTTTTCTCCAACATATTTAATACACAGTTCAATTTACATTTTCATGCTCCTGTGTCAGATTCATGTATAAAAAATGTGATTTTCTAAAGGTAAAAATAGAAGCGTCAACCGAGGAAGCTGCAAAACAGCAAAGTGTTACTGAGCGAGAGCTACATCTTCGTAAGGCTGAATCAGCAAGGGAAGGGATGAAAGCCGATGCGGGGTTGGCTAAAAACATCAAAAACATCACTGTTATTAGTTTTGATCTAATGAAGACATTGGCCACCCCAGTTTTGTCAACAGGTGTTGCGTACTATAAGCGTCAACTATGGACATTTTATCTGGGAATCCATAACCTAGCAACAAACGAGGCATTTATGTATGTGTGGGATGAATCAAAAGCTTCACGAGGTCCTGATGAGATAGGCTCTTGTCTTCTACATTTTGTGAAAAATCATGTTCTCTCGAAGAAACTCATTCTCTATTCAGACCAATGCGGCGGCCAAAACCGGAATATCAAGATCACGCTGCTTTGTAATTATATTGTAGGTTCCGGTAATTTCACAGTAGATGAGATCGATCAAAAGTTTTTGGTGAGTGGACACTCGTATTTGCCTTGCGATCAAGACTTCAGGCTCATCGAGAAACAAAAGAAATTCTTCAAATATATTTACATTCCGGAACATTGGTGTAATGTCATCAGATCTGCCAGAAAAAAAGACCCTTTTAAACTTATTATCATGGAAAGCCAAAATTTTTTCAATCCCAAATCACCAATAGAAAGAAATCTCTAAATGAAGAAAAAGTGGAGTGGCTCAAAATACAATGGCTGAAATTTAAAAAGGATGAACCATTTCTAATACATTTCAAATACTCCAACAATATTTTGGTTCCCTTCAAAACAGTGAACATTGCAAAAAGAAATGCTGTCACTTCTTCAGTTAATAATAATTTGCAACTGCTCTATCCGAATGGACACAAGGTGGATATTAAAAAAAAGCAGGACTTATTGCAACTTTCCGACTTAATTCCCCCGTTTACCAAGATTTTTATAAAAATTTGAAAACAACAGACGACCAATCTGAAGACTTCATCGAAATGGAGGAGAACTATGATGAATAATTCGGTTCAAAGACATTTTTGTAAATTAGTTTCTAGTAAAATTGTATTTTCATAAAATATAATATCTGTTTTTACGATATATTTGTCCAAAACAAGTTTTTTTACTCTGGCCTAGTAATTTTTGAAAATTTTTATAAAAGGCAAATCGGCCTAACCCACTTTTTTTCAAAAAAATATAAGTATTTTGCAACTTTTCTGCTACTAAAATCTTAGCATGGCTAAAATAAATAGATTAAACAAAAATGTATCCACTGAAAACTTTTCGGATAGGATTTAAACGAAGCAATATTTTCCAACAGATTTCAAATCACGTTTTCTCAAAACTACTCTTTTGAGGTTAGGCCGTTTTCGCACTGGTAGACGTCATATATATATATATATATATATATATATATATATATATATATATATATATATATATATATATATATATATATATATTCGTACCACTTGATTTCAATATGGATCTGGATCCTTACCTGAAAAAAAACACCACCCTAACATAAAAACACGAGAATCGTTAACTTAATATTTGGGAAATATCTTGGACAAACGGAATATGTAAAGACTGATACTATTGGTTGCATGCTGGATATAGAATTTACATGTGTCCTGAAGATTCAACAATAAAGTTGCGAAACGTCGACTATTTAAAAATAGTCTTCTGTTATTTTACCGGGTCCTAACCCCAAGTAATACACCACTCGAACATAACAACAAAAGGATTGTTAACGAAAACTATTTAGAAAATTAATATCTGGGTAATATATGCGGAACAACGGAGTAAAGGTACTGATAATATAGGCTTCAATGCAGGATATAAGATCTATATATGTGTCCTGAGGATGCAACAATTACGTTGTGAAACGTCGACAAAAATTTGAAAAAAAAATCTTGTTTTTTTTACTGGATCTTAACCCCCAAATAATACACCACTCTAACAACATGGTTCCGCCATACTGGATTTTTACCAAAATATTATCATGCCATCCACATATGACCCTTTTTTTTTTTAGTCAAAACTTAAATTTAATCGGGTAGGTAGTATTTAAGCTATGTCGCGAACTGACACGATAGACGGGCCGCGGCCCCGGCCGGCGGGATTGATAAAACAAGTTCTTGGCATCTAGGGATGCTAAAACGTAATATTATGCAAATCCTGAGAGGGTGATTTTCTTCGCGGTTATAAAAATTTGCCATCTCGAATTAGTAACACAGTTTTACTAGTTGAGTCTTATACCACAATTAGTTATGGCACACAATTTGAAATCAATCCATTAAGTAGATTTTTCAGGCTGAATTTTAAAATATTTTATTATACCGCCATTTTGTTCCGCCATCTTGGATTCGTACCCAAATTTTACCACTTGATTTCAATATAATACTTAATGTTTTTGCAGATTTTTGAGATGAACTGGATCAGTAGTTTTTTGACATTAATTTTTTTAACAATTCACAAGGCCGCCATTTTGTTTCGACATATTGGATTTTTACCAAAATGTTACCAGGTCATCTCCATATGACACTTAATTTTTGATTAAAATTTGAAGTCAATCGGATAAACAGTTTTTTAGCTATGCCGCGAACTGATAGGCAGGCAGACAGACAGACAGACCGACAGACGGACCGACGGAATTGATAAAACTGATTGATAAATTTTTTTACGACTACAAACATTGTATTTTAGTACCACTATTTTACTAGTTGATCCCTATACCATAGTTAGTTATGGGACACAATTTGAAATCAAACCGTTAAGCAGTTTTTTCAGATTGAATTTTTAAATATTTTATTATGCCGCCATTTTGTTCCGACATCTTGAATTCATACCAAAATTTTACCACTTGAATTCAACATAATACTTGATGTTTTTGCAGAATTTGAGATAAATTGGATGAGTAGATTTTTAATAATAATTTTTTTAACACTTCACTAGGTCGCCATTTTGTTTCGCCACATAGATTTTTACCAAATTTTTACCAGGTCTTCTTCATATGACCCTTAATTTTTGACCAAAATTTTAAGTCATTCGGATAAATAGATTTTAAGCTACGCCGCAACCAGGCAGGCAGACAGACAGACAGACAGACCAACGGACTTAAGAAAACATATTTATTCGGCATCTAGGGATCCTGAAACGTAAGGATCTGAAAAAACGTGGGAGTGATTTTTTCACGATTACAATACTTCCCTTTTACGAGGGAAGTAAAAAGATTCTGTGTATTACACGATTATACAACATGTTACACGATAATGCAATTTAATGATAAATATCAGACAAATATACACGAATAAAAGATAATCACATAACCAATCCTTTTAATTGCCTTTTTAGTTATAAAATGCTGAGTGTGAAAAGGTCATATTCGGGAAGGTATCGATTGTAATTGTATAGTAGTCGATCAACAAATGCACTTACCCACAATCTGTACGGTGATATTATTCAAAAAAAGCTGCGATTGTATTCTCCTAAGAGGAACTAAAATTGACACTGACTGCAATATGTCCTAGTCAATAGCACCGTTTAATAACTTGTTCAAGAAAACTAGAAGTGTCATTTTTCTCCGAAACTCAAGGGTTTGTAGGCCACAAAGAAAAACTGTTGCATTATAAGACAGACCTTGGTATGAGAAATTAAATTTAAATAAAAGATATTCTGCAAATTTGTTTTGAACTTTTTCGATGCTGTCAATTTAACGCTGATATGAAGGACTCCATATAGTAGAACAGTACTCCAAAACACTCCAAGCCAGGGAGTTATAGAGAAAAGCAATACCTTTAATATCAGTGACATGCTTAGTATATCGTTTAATAAAGCCTAGCAATCTGATACCCTTAAGTACTAAGTTATCAATGTGCAAATTAAAAGTAAGTTTTTCGTCAAAAATAATACCGAAATCATTGAAAGAGGTAACAACTTCTAGACTTACATCGTTCATAAAGTACGTGGAATCAATTGGTTTATTGCACCTATAAAATGCATCATAAACCAAGGAGACTATATAGAAAACGAAAACTTAGTTCTTTAAGCTAATATTATATTAATATATTACGATTTTTTATGGTATTATATTATCAACTTTTCGCTTAAGTGTTTTTCTTTCATTAAATTGTTTAGCGATATTTCATATTGTCTTACAAGTCGGTGTTGGTATATCTGGAAACCGTCTATGATATTCGTTACGAGCTATCGTTGCATTTTTACCATGTAAGTAAAATAATTTTATCATGTCGAGTTTCTCTTCCTCCGAATAACCTATCGTCCAACGTATAGATATTAAAAATACTCGTAAATAGATACTTCTGACCGCTAAATGTCAAAAAGTCGTCGTTCAATGCAATTGTCTTGACCATGACTCAGTATGTTTTAGCACAATTTACCTTACCACTTCTTTAATGTTTAAACGCTTATATATCCAAAACTAATTGACAGAATATATTCAAAGTATATATATTTGAAATCAAAAAAAAAAGATCTTCAAGAATATTATTTAATATACAGGGTGTTTGATTTAAAAAAACTGCCAACCTGTCAAAATTTGACATTTCCAATAATATTTTCGCACCAATGATATAATATTCTAAATCTTCATGAAAAACCCAACAACTTTTGTATTTACGACATTTCCGTACCTATTCAAATAAACTCTCTAGGTGGGTGGAAAAATATACAAGAAAACCCTGTACATACATTAAAACACAATTAAGAAGCAGTGGTGGCTATTCGGAGGAAGTAGGTGAAGTGCCTCTTCCCCAAAAAAAAATATCACTAATTGCAATGTTAAATTTAATGCATTCGTAGTATTGCCGCTCGTCAGAAACCTAAAGGCTAACACAAAACAAATGATATACTTGCGCGTATTAAGCAAACCCGTATGTGCTCCCACCGCACCGGCAGCAAACGATCCACCAACGGAAGAGCCACGTACGAGCTCCGTAAAAATGATCCAGCGAGAAACGAAAACAATGTTTGAAAATAATGCGTTGCTATGGCAACGTATCACATGTACGATGACCGCGCCTCTAGGGAAGAGCCGCAGTTTAACGCTTCCGTTCGTATTGTACGTAAAGTATATCGCGGCGATCGCGCTTTATTCGGTATTTTATCGGAGGTCTTTATTTTATTGCTTGGAGGAGTAGCGCGTGTGTGTGGTTGAAAATGAATTCGTTTGGGCCCGTTAGTGATATTGTTTGTAGTTCGTTAAAAACTCCATTTTCCTGTTAGAAAAAAGATGACAAAAAGGACTTTTTAATTACGGGTTGACAAACAAGTGTGCTGACAATTAGTGCTAAAAAAGACATTAAATATTCCACAATATTAATTTCAAAAATTTTTGGTTTTCTAAATGTGTAGCAGTGGATATTTGCAAAAAATGTTTTGCACGCGGTGCCCATTTTAGACCCTGTCTATCCTACTTTTCTCTAACTAACACTTCCCCTATTTTCTTACCCACGAGCCGTCACTGTTAAGAAGTATTTATAATCTGTGTTTTATCACTTTCATTAAGTACTAGCCTATTATGTATGTATTGAGTAAAAAATATAATCTATAGAGTAATAAAACCTCAAACCTGCAAAAGGACACGGATTTAAAAGTATCTGTATTATTATTTCTTTAAACAAAATTTAACTACGCCTATGGACGACCCCGAAATTCAGTCAAACTAGACGGAATACCCCTATTTTATTACTCTATACATTTCTGAAACAGACTATAGTTCTGTTCCATAATTCATCTGATATAATTTATTATTACCAGTCAACTCTTTCAGATATATTTTAACTTTTCGGCACCCCGAAATTTACCGTTAACTTCTTGGCTCTTCGAGCAGCAAGAATCAATGAACCCCGTTTACAGTATATAAATGAGGATATTTTCGGGATAAGTATCGTCAATAATGCACAACTTGTTTTTCGTGAAAAGGCTCAAGACCCTTTCCTGCCAAGGCTATTGTGCCCTTATTTCCCGTCGCCGTCGTCTCTCGAAAATAAATGGCCATAATTATTGCGTATTGATTAATGAGCTTAAAATTACTTTGATGCCTGACATATACCGGCATGGATATTATTTAAGATATTTAGCTTTGGCAAGGCGAATTTATGTTTTGTGTTGATATACCGTCAAAGATCGGGGACGAATGAAGGATGTTAAATTGATTTTGATCGTTACGATGAATTTGTTAAAGCTGTTGGATTGTAACTAAAATAAAAGTATTTAAAAAAACGAAAAGATCAAAGATATCGTAGGTATATATATATATATATATATATATATATATATATATATATACAGGGTGTCCCACGACGAACTGCGGCGATCGATTTCTCAGAAAGTAAGCTTTAGAAAAATTTGAAATTTTGGCAGCTAACTAAAGTCGATTTCCATTTGAAAAAAGTAACTTTTAACGATTTTTTTAAAATATATTTATAATGTCAGTTTTTGATCACCCCATATTTATTTATTATAAAAATATCAGCACAGGCCACTAAAGTGGATCTTTTTGGACAAGAAAGCCACCCGCAAATAAATAATAGAGACTTCGATAAGCAGATATTTATAGCTATCGAAGAAATTGTCCATATTGCTCAAAGAGACCTAGTTTTAATAACAAACATAGAAAAAGACTCCAAGTCTCGGTCTCATTAAATTATAATTTTACAATTCACAACAAACATGACACGTGTTTCGCCCTTTCGAGCATCATCAGACCTACAAACAACAGAGAGAACCTTAGTAAATAATCACACTCACAGATCCTAAAAGAATAACTTACAAATAGAATAAAACACACTAAAGCACAACAAAACAAACAACTACTTATACATATTTGATGGACATTAAAATGAGGTTAAGTCTCACGTGAATAAACAAAATAAAATATTTAAAAAAAAAGTATTAAAGAAGATTAATGTCTCTAGACGGGATCGAACCCAGACCACCCGAGTGAGACACCGAAGCAACCACCCACAGGCCACTGGACTAGTCGAAGAAAAGAACCAAAAACTCTCACTCTATGAATTAGTAAATGAAATGAAGGTTGCCTACAATTATTATTACATTAAATTGTTAAATATTAGGGTTTGTTGTCAACAAATTCAGAAATACGGATGTAACTGAGACTGTTTCGGCCTTTGCCAATCATTTGTTGGAGTCAGGTCATGAATTTTCCATTTCTGACGTTGATGTTTTACATGAATGTCCGAAGGGGAAAAAGCTTGACCTTCTAGAAAAAATGGAAATAACCAAAGCTATAAAAAGTCCCATTCTCACTTGCGTTAACGATGTTTTTAATTTTGAACCAACCCTAATATTTAACAATTTAATGTAATAATAATAAAATTGTAGGCAACCTTCATTTCATTCACTAATTCATAGAGTGAGAGTTTTTGGTTCTTTTCTTCGACTAGTCCAGTGGCCTGGGGGTGGTTGCTTCGGTCTCTCACTTGGGTGGTCTGGGTTCGATCCCGTCTAGAGACATTAATCTTTTCTAATACTTTTTTTTTTTAATATTTTATTTTGTTTATTCACGTGAGACTTAACCTCATTTTAATGTCCATCAAATATGTATAAGTAGTTGTTTGTTTTGTTGTGCTTTAGTGTGTTTTATTCTATTTGTAAGTTATTGTTTTAGGATTTGTGAGTGTGATTATTTACTAAGGTTCTCTCTGTTGTTTGTAGGTCTGATGATGCTCGAAAGGGCGAAACACATGTCATGTTTGTTGTGAATTGTAAAATTATAATTTAATGAGACCGAGACTTGGAGTCTTTTTCTATGTTTGTTATTTATAGCTATGTCTAGACCTGCAAACGTCATTTTTTACATAAAATCCAAAATGTCTCAAAAACAGTTCAATTTAGGTATAGGATATTATACATGAAATATACCTAGAATTTTTCGAGGAATCCAAAAATTCCATAATATACAGGCTGTTCTATTTAAAAAAAGAAAGCTGACGTCTACTTCCGGTATAACCGGAAGTGCCGCTATCTTGAAAATATTTTGCTCGAATTGCCCCTATCGGCTTTAGTTAGCTGCCAAAAAGCTGCCGTAAAACGTATATAATTTTTTCAACTTCCAAAAATTAATTTGAAATTTAATTAGAGGCAAAACATATTTTACGCTATATAAAAAAATTATAGTGCAAGAGAATTATCAAGTTTTCAAATTAAATTAGGTTTTTTTCTAATAATATTGCAAAGATATTGCTAGTTACGATAACGGAGTATGACGTTTTTGCAAGTTTCATACGAAAAATAATATTAGAAAATAAATTTAGATAAAATTAATAATAGTGCTATATAAATACTATTAGAATACGTTTTGTTTATGGAGAAAAAATAAGTATAATATTAATAAATAATTTTGTTTTTAATAGTAACATAAAAATGCAGCTTTTTTCAAGAACTACCCAGGTATAGCGGTCAAAAATGCAGAGCAAATTTTTCAAGTGAAGAAGAGGAGATTCTAGGCAAAAAAAAACATTCCATTAACATTAAAGCGGGAAAATTCATGGCCGGATGTACAAAATTGTAATTTCTATTTAATTTTGTAGAGTAACCTATATCTCATTAGTAATGGTAGTCAATGATATAAGGTTTCGGTTTTGTTTTTGGTTCTCACCTAGATAGCCTGAGTTCGAATTCCACTGCTTGCATACTTTTTTCCTTTTTTATTGTTAGTTAGTGTACGAAACAAATTTTGATCGGTAATTCCTATGAAAACAATACGCTAAAAACATATTGAAAACACAATGCCATTTTTGGTGACAAATTATTTCTACTTTTGATTTCTATTTTAATTTTCAAGTGCAATATTCTACCTAAATACTTTTAAACAATAGTGGTGGTCCGGGGTGCTTTAAGGGAAATAGGCGACCGATTTGAATTGTGTTTTTTGCTAAATTATAACTTGACAGATTTATACTAAGGTGAACAATAAATTAAAACTTTTGTTAAATCCATCTAAAAGGTAGGACTAACTTTTGGATCTAAATTTGACATTTGCCGGTCTAAAATGACTTTAGAATTTTTTAGTGAACGCGGTCATATTGGAAAATTTAAACCCCTGACAGGTTTAGGTATTTAGTACCGGGTTTAGCGATGGTCTAAATTTAGACCTGAAGGGGGTCTATCTTTGCTTTGTGAATACGGTTTAAGGGGGTTTAAGACTTAGACCTAGGGCTTAAAATTTTAACCCCTTTAGTGAATACGGCGGTTTGGTGTTTATATGTATTGACCCCCCTGAAAAGTTGACCACGAGCCGCCACTGAAATCCACAAATAATAATCTAACGGGGTCAAATCAAGTGATCTGGCAGGCTATTCTATAGAATCTATCTAAAATTTGCAAAATTTGCACCGAACATAAACAACGACAAGAAGGATCATTCTAAGCTCTGCCCCAAATGTTGCCTTTTTCGCTCGCTCATCGATGCTACGATTTCACAGCATAATTTACTGAATCTAAGCTCTTGTTCGGCGAAACGCATATGCAGGCTGTAATATGTATGGCCCGTAGGGGCAGTAACAGTCTGATATACCGGGGGTGTTTTGATAGTAACCGATCGGTGACGGGTAGCATATCCAGTAAGAATTTAAAAATTGTATTTTAATCAATTTGATTGATTGTTTTATTTTTAGTACAATAATGGTTTCTAAGGCCCTGACTAAGAATCCTAATTCAATTTATTTGTTTCGCATTTAAATTACTCATTATGAAAGTTTAATTTGTAACATTACTTTTCAATAATTCTCTTTAATTTTGGACAAAATAGTAATTACCTAAAACCAAAAAATGACACATAAATAGTTGCATTTTTGACTCTTCATAGATGAAACTCCTAACTCAAAATGTTTTTTTAGTAAAATTGTAATTATATAACTGTTTAGATTATATGTTGCGTTAAGATTTATAAAGAAAATTTATTTTTTGGCTTTTTCGCAACTAACCTGCTGGACACTCGAACTGCATAACGTAATTTTTTGGGGTATTTTTAACGTTCGATATTTCAAAAACGGTAAGCTAAATTGAAATGCGGTTTTCGGCGTCAGCTTACTCAAGGTGTGTAGATTACAAACTCGACTGGTGGATCGCCAGATATGATGGGAAAAGGTTTGTACAGGGTGTAAACTAAAACTCTGCATTTTTTACAAAATTTCATTTAACGATATTTTTTACAAAACAATATTTTATTTATTGTCATATACACCAAAATAATCTATGATTAGATACAAAAAAACAATTTCTCCCGTTTTTTGAAATTGCCATTTTTTCGGAGTATACAGGGGATTTTCAAAAATTTGTACATGGGTTCACAAACAAAATCCCAACTCACTAGTGATAACTCAAATCAAGCTCACTGTGGTATTGTTCTCATTATTTATGACACTGCTATTAGGAAAAAATACAATAATATTATACAGAGGTCTAAAAAAGCTTACAGTTGATTTAATTATTAAAATTTCATGATTTTGCACATTTTTATGCATTAAACATTGAAAACTAAAGAAAGTATAATAAAACGTAAAAATTTTCAATCCCGTTAGTTGATTTACATAAATTAGAGTATTTTACCGAAACGGTTTTTTAAATTCCATCCTAACCTCACTTCCAAAGAAATTAGCGGTGCAAATGTATAGCGCTACTTTTCAACAATATTGTAAAGTGTTTTTTGAATATATTCGATTTTTTAGAACTGAATGATTATTATAACGAAATTGTAGCATTATTATAACTGGAAAGCAAGTACCAGTAGCGTTTTATAATAATTTCATAATTATACCGGGTGGCCAAATAAAAATTTTTTTTAGAAACTTGCTGTAAAATTTTTTTTAACTATAGTGGCTAAATAAATGCTGGAAAAAATTTTTGAGTTTCTAAGATGACCGCTAGGGGGCGAAACAGCAAATCAAAAATACATAGAAATGCCGATTTTCGCTGGATTTTTTATTATTTCCGCTAAATTGTAAGATGGAAGGTTTATGGCCTGTGCACCGTCTAATCTTAGTTGGCGTTGCGATAAAAATGTCATGGATTCCATGGATACGACAAAATGCTTAATTGGATATTCTTCCTTGTTTGTCATTTTGACGTACTGTTTCTTAAACTCATATTTTTACATTTTACTTCGTGATTTTACCTTTTATTGATTTTTATTTTGTTTGTTTTTTGTGTATTTAATTCATATCTTCTCGATGCGGAGACTAACTGCTGCCGAAAGGCAAAATGCCCTTAGGCTCTTGGACCAAGGCATGTCTCAGCAAGAAGTCGCAAATTTATATAATGTGAACCAAAGTCAAATTTCGCGGCTAAAAACAAGATTTGAAAATACGGGAAACGACGCATATCGGCACGGTGGTGGTTGGGTGAGGAAAATTAGAGGAAGGGCAGAAATAAATTTAGTACGTAATACGCGCCAACAAAGAACGAAGTGTTCCAGGAAATTGAACGATGAGCTGCGTCGTACAGCTGAAGTGCATGTTTCTGATCGTACTGTAAGGAGGACATTAAACAGAAACAATTTGAGGTAAAACTTTATCATAGAAAGCATTAAATTTGCAAGGTCCAATTTTTATCTACATTTAAAAAAATCTTATTCAAGAAATTCCCAAACCATGAGTAATATGGAAATATCTGTAACATCGAAAGCAATTTATTATTACAAGTAGAGGTCAACAAGTACGAACTAAAAAATAAAATCAAACAAATTTTTTAGAGCACGACGTAGAGCGAAGTGTCCTCGTTTGCTACCACCTCATCGTGCAGCACGGTTAGCATGGGCCCAAGAACATCGAGATTGGACCATCAATGAGTGGAGAAACTGTTTTTTTTGCGACGAAACAAGGTTCAACCTCATTCATTCGGATGGTAGAATTCTTGTTTGGAGAGAGCCGAATGAAAGGTATGACGAGGAAAACATGGCACCTCAAGAAGCCTTTGGAGGCGGAGGCATTACAGTTTGGGCGGGGGTAATATACAATGGGAAGTCTGATATTTTCACTACCAGACAAACAGTTAATGCTGTAGTCTATAAGGACGATATCATACTTCCCATTGTCGTGCCATTTGCCGAAAATTATGGACACGATTTTCTTTTGGTCGACGATAACGCACGGCCTCATTGAGCGCAAATTGTAACGGAGGCTTTGCAGGTCAATAATATAAATCGTATGAATTGGCCTGCAAAGTCTCCGGATTTGAATATTATAGAGAATGTGTGGTCGCATTTAAAATTATTAGTGAGATCAAGAGATGTTGCCCCAGAAACCTTGAACGAGCTGTCCGAAGCCATACAAGAGGAATGGAACAACGTCCCCCTAGATTTCATTAATAATTTAGTGCACAGCATGTCTCGGAGATGCCGTGAAGTTATTCGTCTGCGAGGAGGGCCAACCAAATATTAACATGGTTACGTTTCTTTTCTTTCTTCTCCTTTCTCTTATCCCAATCCTACAAGGGTTATTTTTTGTTTTTTTAAGGTGTCTAAAAATGTGCCATCGTAGTTAGGTACACTCAAACTATCCAGGGTTTTTTACATCTGATAGTACTGTACAAGGAGGTACCAAGAATGTTATCACGAGTATCAAATACCTCCATTAGTACCGACTTTCATGACCATCAGATTTTGTTTCCTATTCTAAACTTTTTCTTCGCTGTAGTTGAATTAGGTTAACAAATAATTGTTTATTATATTTTAGAATTTTAGAGTTGAATACAGGTATACTATACTATACCTGTGGGTATTATAATATTGAGTGGAATCCAATATGTTACAATATACAGGGTATTGAAAGATGCTTAGTTGGGTTGTGGATCAAGTTATAAATGCAAGCTATAGCCCTGTCGATGTTTCGTTTTATTTTCAAGACACTATAAGATCTTCAAAATTATTGTAACATTTTAAAAACCTTATATAATTAATTTAAAAGTAATCCAGGTGCGATTACTACCTTGGTTACTACACTAATTATTATTAACGTCTTTGAATGTCTTGAAGATCCCTTAAAATAAAGCGAAACGTAGACAGGTATCTAACAGCTTTCATTTATAACTCGGTCTTACATACCTCAAGTAAGCACCTTTCATAAATTCTCTTCGATCGTTGAAGGAATAAAAATATTATTTAATATACAGGGTGCTTCATAAAAAATCTAGAATTTACCGCTAATTTTTAATTGAAGCGGACCTGATAGAACATGTCTCCTTATGTGAGTAACCAAATTCTTACTAAGACTAAGGTCTGCTGTTTAGTTCGCCAGAAACCATCACCATGAGACACTCTGTAAAACTACGAAATTCCTATAAAACGCTACTGGTACCTGTTTTATAGGTATAATAATGCTAGAATTTCGTTATAATAATTATTCAGTTCTAAAAAGTCAAATGGATTTAAAAAACTCTCTACAATATTGTCAAAAAGCAACACTGTCCATTTGTGCCGCTACTTTCTCCCAAAGTGAGGTTAGGATGGAATATAAAAAACCGTTTCGGTGAAAGACTCTAATTTATGTAAATCAAGTAACGAGATTGAAAATTTTCACGTTTTATTATACTTTCTGTAGTTTTCAATGTTCAAAGCATAAAAATATGCAAAAACATGATATTTTAGGAATGAAATCAACTGTAAGCTTTTTTAGACTCCTGTATATTATAATTGTATTTTTTCCTGATGGCAGTATTGTAAATAATGAGAATAATACAACAATCAGTTTGATGTGAGCTATCACTGGTGAGTTAGGATTTTTTTTGTAATACCATCTACAAATTTTTGAAAATCCCCTGTATATTCTGAAAAAATGGCAATTTCAAAAAACGGGAGAATTTGTTTTTTTGTATCTAATCATAGATTATTTTGGTGTATATGACAATAAATAAAATATTGTTTTGTAAAAAATATCGTTAAATAAAATTTGGAAAAAAATGCAGAGTTTTAGTTTACACCCTGTACAAACCTTTTCCCATCATATCTGGCAATCCACCAGTCGAGTTTGTAATCTACACACCTTGAGTAAGCTGACGTCGAAAACCGCATTTCAATTTAGCTTACCGTTTTTGAAATACCGAACGTTAAAAATACCCCAAAAAATTACGTTATGCAGTTCGAGTGTCCAGCAGGTTATATGAAAATATCTAACGTTAAATTGATTAAAGCAAATATTTAGTTTAATAAAATTACATTCCTTAACCTGTAGACTAGTCTGCCTACGGAATGTTTATTAATTTTATTATTTTAATGTTGTTTTATTACAAACAAGGCAGAATAAAAATAATATTAAGGTAATATGTACAATGTATTTTATTAGGACATACTCTCTTAACTTTTATACTTTGGCGAATACGAATAGATATACATATATTTTCCTACGACCACTTATAAAAGTGACAAATATCAGACTGTTAACTGGGCTAGAATGTGCTATATATCACACCAGTGTCGAAAAATAATTTTTCAACACGTTGGTTGAAAACCATGGCCGTCTTGTATCAAAATCATACTGTTGAGGTAACGGGTAGAGTTTTTTAAAACGAAGGTTGAAACTATTTTTTCAACATCAGTGATAAAAAATATAAAAAATAATAGTTCTACTAAAAATTTTAAGTGGTTGTATTTCGATGGATTTATACCTTCTCGTTTGAAAACTCCCGTTTCCAACACTTGTTATGTATTATATTATTACTATGCGTGAGTACACTTTATTTTCTAAGAGGTGGCATTTTTTAAAGATTGTTTTTAAAACAGTATATACATGTTTTATAATTTAGGTAAAAGAAATATTTTAGAAAAATATTTTCTAAAACAGTTATTTTAGCCTTTCAAATACTGTTACAGACTATTCTGAATAATTAGTCTTAAAATGTTTTTCAAAATTATGGTTTTACATATTTTGTATGTATTTCCTATAATATTAAAAATAATATATCAAGAAAACTTTATTAACTAAAAGTGCTCTGTTAAAAATTGTTTCTACATGATTAGTTTAATTTTAAGATATTTATAATTGTATATATATATATATATATATATATATATATATATATATATATATATATATATATATATATATATATATATATATATGTATATATTTAATAATTAGTTAAAAGTATTATATTAAAAAAGCGTTTAGAATATATTTCTTAAGCATTTATCCGGACTATATATGAAAAATATTGATGGAGCAATAATATTTTACATATAGTTTTAAGACGTGTGCTGTATATTAGCAATATATCAATACATTTAAAATATTTTTTAAAATATTTTGAACACTGTGAAAATATATATTGATATATAATATTAAGAAAGTACATTATGTTATTGTTGTTTTATAAAAAACGTAAGCAATTTTTTTACCAGAAATGGTTTCCTCATTTTATATTTTGAAACATCATTAAATACACAATTTTGTTTTCTAAAATATTTTTATTATATTATTTATATTTTATGGATCTGATAACATATCTTGTTATATTGTATTATTTCAACAAAAAAAAATCCATTTGAACAGTTTAATAAATATTTAATTCTTATCTGATCTCTAGAGTTCATTTGTATTAGCCCCCGTATGTATATATTAGAAGACGGCGCTCGACCGCTTGTCGCGTGGAATACGGCGGCTCGGCTTCAAAGTACCGACCTCAAGTGACCCTTCTTGTCTTGTTTATGTTCGGTGGAACTAGGTACCCTTCATCTCCCAACTCAGTTCATATTAAAAACTAAAGAGGCTCAAATCTACTGAAAGCATATATAACATTGATACCTATTACATATTTTACGTTTTTGAATATTCAGATACTGTTTTGTAGTTTAGTAGAGGGGGGTCCGATAGAATGGCCTGCCAGACCCCCTGATTTGACCCCGTTAGATTATTATCTGAGGGGTTACCTAAAATGTACAGTGTATGTTAACACACCCAATAATATTGATGACGTTAAAGACCAAATAAGACAGGATTAGATTGACAGAAGCTCAGCTAGTGCACAATGTTTTGCAAGAATTTGCGCCTAGGATATAGTCAGGATATTGCTGGTGATCAATTTTTAAATTAATATTACATAATTTTGTCCTTTGTTATTTAAAGTTAAGCTTTTTTTTATAAAATTGAATTTTTTATACAACTTAATTTAGACATATCTAGATTATGATACATGAAATCGTTGAATCCGAAAATAAAATAAAAAATGGGACATTCCATTAAAAAAAATAAGTTAACTGTCATAACTTGCTTTTGGGTCATCCTGCATACATGAAACTACAATAAAAAGAATAACTTTTTCATCTAAAATAAATAATGTTATAACGTAAACCCCGGTGTTATAAGTCACGTTATAAAGATTTGTAACTGTAACTGCAATTTTAAGAGTTTGCAATTACCACCCGTAGGCTAGCTTGTACGGTGGTTCGGCTTTGGGGGAGTTCAAAACTTTTCAATCTGTTTCATTTAGGGTATGAAGAAGGAAAAATATATATAAAATGGAAGGGCGCCAACACATGTAAAAAAAAAGAGAATCTACATTACGTCCTTCATACACCCTTTACCCGTGTGTTAGTAAAAATGCTGAGACAAACAGTAAAACACAATATACAATTATTATTTCCCTTTATTTCAGATTAAACTTGTAAATATTTACCAGTGTTTAAAGGAAATGCAAGATTGTGATATAAATTATATTTATAGATAGAAATAAGTATAAGAATTCGAAAATGAAATTTAAAATTTTTGGGGGCCTGGTTGTTGGGCTGCCTACTAGAGGGTTCAAAACTAACACAAAAGTGAAATATAGGCTTTCACATTTAATGAAAATGTAATAGTGATAAAATGCAAAGTGGTAAAATGCAAAGTGGTAAAATGCAAGGTGGTAAAATGCAAGGTGGTAAAATGACCGCTGAGCTGTAAAAAAGAGAAAAAATCCATTGTAGCCTAATTGTAAAATTTGTAAAAATTAAAATAAATAAATCTTGCCACAATAAATTAAAATTGTTAATTACCTGGCTGTTGTTCGATCACTGTTCAAGATAAATTTTAAAACAACCTTTGAACAGTCAAAACTAAATAGAATGAACTCGTTCCAAAATCATTTTGGCCAAGAGGTTTATCAAAGAAAAAAGGTAGGAATTTGGCTAAAAAAACTAACATGTTGGAAGTGCTCTACGCAAAACTTAATCTTAATCTTCCTATATTTTGTCTCTTTCCCCCTTCTTTATTTGATAAAAATAAACGATTTTTTAAAGGATAGGCAACTCAGAATACAGTAAATATTTCAATAAATCTTTATATACTGGGTGATTCACGACCCACTGTACATACTTATGTGGTGTATAGGGTATCCCTAGAGTATATCGAAATGGATATTTAAATTGATTAATTCGGCTTTATTACCAAGATACAGGGTGATTTTCGTATTTTGGTAAAAATTTGTTCACCCTGTATCTCCTAAACTGCTTAGTAGATTTTTTTAAAATTTTGTACACAAACACTCTTGGTATATCGTAACTTTTTGACGTTTGAAAAGTAGCAAAGTTCCAGGGCCGAATCCAGCCAATTCACACAATATAGGGGGTTAGTTTTGAGACTATATGTAAATCGGAATTCGGTATTTTTGAATTTTTTCCTTAAACTACATTCATTTGTGAACAAAAATATGCCACCATCTTGAATGGCACACTAAAGGTTATGTACGAAATTTAAATCTTTAGATAGTACATACCCCTTTTTTTAACGGTATCTGTATTAAAGCTTTTAACTAAGTATAAAATTATTTCAATGATTGACTTTAAAAAAAAATTAAACTATCTCTACTAATAAAACACAGCCTCGTCGAATTAATTTTTATTTTCAGTAGCCCAAAAAAAAACTAAAATCTACTCTAACACAATAACGTCTTAAAAGCTACAAAATGTTTTCAAAATGCATACCACCGGTGTCTCTACATTTTTGTGCACGCTTTTGTAGGTTTGCAATTGAGCGGTGAATCATTTGAGAGTTTTGTCTAACCTCGTCGCAATAAAAATGTATCCTATTTATTAATTGATCCCTAGTTTCGATTGGAACACTGTAAACTTTTTGTTTTAGATGCCCCCACAAAAAGTAGTCGGCTGGATTAAAGTCTGGCGACCTAGGTGGCCTAGGATGTGGTCCTCCGCGTCCAATCTACCGATCAGCAAATTGTTGATTGAGATAATTTCGAACATTAATTCCAAAATGTGCAGGTGCCCCATCGTGTTGAAAATATGCCTCTTAAATTTACATTTTCTAATAAGCCCGGTAAAATGTTTTTAGAAAGTCCAAATACACAACAGCCGTTAGTCGTTGAGGGAAAATATGTGGTCCAATTAAATGATTATTTATTAAGCCGCACCAAACATTTTGGAAACTTTCGTTGAGAATTGGCCAATCGCAAAAAGGGTTTTCATCTGCCCATACATGAGAGTTTCTAGAATTAAAGACTCCGTCCCTTGTAAATTGGGCTTCATCAGTGAATAGTGCTCTAAAAATAGTTCTTCGATGATTTATTACCCATCTAGCAAATGCTAATCTAGGCAAGTAGTCGCCTTCTTCTAATCTTTGTACCTCTTGTACATAGAAAGGGTATAAGTTTTAATTTTTTATAGTTCTCCATACTCTTGTCTGCGGTATCGCTAATTGGGCAGAAATTCGCCTAGTGCTTGTGGTTGGATCTTCCCTCACAAGGTTGAGAATATTCTCTTCTTGGACCACGTTATTAGCACCCACTCTTTCAACATGAAGATCGGTTGAGGGATACTTACCCTTTTCAGCAATGTATTAAAGGTTGGAAAAAAACGTTTGGTGATTTGGAAATCCGGAAATCGTCTTCTGTATATCTTCTGTAGCAGCCCTTCCGTTACCATTACAAAATCCGTACACAAATACGATGTGTGCGTACTCAGCATTTCTAAATAACGGCATTTTTACAATTATTGAAACGTACAAACTTTTTGAAAAGAGAAAATTCAAATAAAAAATCTTTAATTAATAATGTCAAACACAAATGATTGAATTGTATGAATGTAATGTCATTTTTAAAATATCTGTCTAAATTCCAAGGCTTACTTTATTATTTTTAGGTATTAAAATTTATTGAATTTGTATTTTTTTGTAGGTTTTAAGGCTACGAAAAAAATAAAGGTAAATAAAAAAATTAAAAAAAAACAAGCTCTTACACGTAATTTGTATACAATAACAAAAATAAAAAAAGATAAATTTTTACGGTAGCCGATAAATGATCACGATCTCGAGCATTAGATAAGAGATGAGGCGAAAAAGACTCAAACAGAAATTAACTGGTTTATTAGTAGAGATAATTTAATTTTTTTAAGAGTCAAGCATTTAGACAAAAACCTCAAATGTAAATGATTCAACGCTCAATTGCAATTCACAAAAGCATGCACAAAAATGTAGAGATACCGTTAGACAGGCGTTATTGTGTTAGGGTAGATTTTGGCATTTTTAGGCCACTAAAAATGAAAAATAATTCGACAAGGCTGTGTTTTATTAGTAGAGATAGTTTAATTTTTTTTTAAAGTCAATCATTGAATTAATTTTATACTTAGTTAAAAGCTTTAATACAGATACCGCTAAAAAAGGGGTATGTACTATCTAAAGATTTAAATTTCGTACATAACCTTTAGTGTGCCATTCAAGATGGTGGCATATTATTGTTCACAAATGAATGTAGTTTAAGACAAAAATTCAAAAATACCGAATTCCGATGTACAGGGTGTCTCAAAACTAGCCCCCCTCCCCTGTGTGAATTGGCTGGATACGGCCCTGGAACTTTGATACTTTTCAAACGTCAAAAAGTTACGTTATACCAAGAGTGTTTGTGTACAAAATTTAAAAAAAATGGATTAAGCCGTTTAGGAGATACAGGGTGAACAATTTTTTACCAAAATACGAAAATCACCCTGTATCTTGGTAATAAAGCCGAATTAATCAATTTAAATATCCATTTCGATATACCCTAGGGATACCCTATACACCACATAAGTATGTACAGTGGGTCGTGAATCACCCCGTATATTGAATTTAAATATTTATTTTCGAATAATTTATGTTACATATTTTTTATATTTCCCTCTAATCTTACGTAAGCTTCGCCCTTAATAATTAACTTTTAAATTTTAGGTTTTTAATAAATAACGAAACTGAAGTGGTCGGATGGAATTATTTGGGTTTTAGGCGTACATGAAAAAGAGATGTTAGACTCGCCCCAGTAAAACGTCAATTTTCATTAGTTCATTAGTTGTCATTTGAGTTGACCCAAATTGTAAAACGAAAATAAACAATATGCTTTTTAAACCAAACATTAGAAGGATTGCTTAAATAACACAGACCCTTGTTTAATGAATCTCTGCCATGCGTTTAAAGGAAATCAACAATATAGGTGACATTTTTTAAACTATATTTTATCAAAAGGCAGGTCATTTAATGAACTGAACGTGATTTTGAAAGGCAATAACGCATTATTAAACCAAATTGGTGGTATATAAAATGTTTCTAATTTATTTAGCGTTACCAGGCTACAATGGAGATATTGGAAATATCTGGTTTAGTTTGTAATACAACAGTTCATGCCCAACCATGTTTTTTATAATGGACTTGTTTCTGAACAAAAATATATTAAGGTAAGATAATTGGACAATCATGTGTAAATGCACATCTAATATAAAATTGTTATAAAAATATGGTCCTTTTATATAGTGGATATTAAAGAAAGCTTCAACAACCAGATCCTCAGCATCTGTAAAATTAAAACATATATATATGACACACCAAGTTGTCGGTTGCGTACAATATTAAGTACTTATTTTAAATAGTAATGAAAAATAGAAATCGTAAAATAATATTTCAAATCAAACAATCTAGATAACTCCCAAAATTTAGTCCCTGACATCTTGGTGATTGACAAAATATAAATATAGCACTATAGCAATATCATAACTAGACTTATAAATTTATCTTATTTTGTTACCGTAAAAGTGTAACGTTACAATGTTAAGCATGCAAGCAGCATAAATCGTAATCACGAAAACCTCTAAGAAAAAAATATGTCTAAATATATTATTTTTTCTCCGTTTAAGACATTATGACCTGACATCTAATCAAGTCACTTCTCAGTGTTCCCTATAGAGAATAAAGCTATGGTTAACTACCTATCCAATCAAGGGAGAGCGTTCTTTTAGAAAAAAGGTTTCGGGCGAAAATCTCAAATTAGGCATGATGGCAAACTTGTAACAAACTCGGAACTTCTAAACTTATTTTTGATTAAATTAAAGTTTTCAGTAACTTAAGTCCAAAAAGTTGGAACTCGTTTGGCCTGCATACGGTTCAAAAATTCGTGCTAGAAGTAGGGCAAGGTTTATAGAGTAGAAATGTCTATAACCATCATTTTTTCTTTTCAAAAATGCTCAGTTTTTTTTTTCCTCTATAAAAAGTTAGTCTAAAATGAAACTTTAATTCCTGGAAATTTTAAACTGCTGTGAAATAGGATGCCCGTTAAAAAACAAGAACTAATGAAACTTAGAAACTCCTATGATTTATGGCAGGGTGAATAATATTTTTTTCCCTTTCCCTGTATTGTAAGCAACCTATTTTGACACCGCTTTGACAGACGTAAGTGAAAGTTACTCAACAAGGTATTGGTTGCCCTTAACGACAGGATGTAAGTCGACTTACATCTCTAGGGAAATAATGATCTAAAATTATTATACGTAGCTTTAATTTTTGATTTCATCAACATATTACAAAAATCCGGAGAAAAATCCAGTGATATTAATTGAAATGAATATTAGTGGTACAATTATTGCAATTCTTCACATTATCAACAAACAACAAAACACGTTTTCTCGTTTCTTCTCGATGTGTATTACATTTTCTGACTCCACAGATCCTTCATTTCTAACCAATGTTTCTGTCACTCTTGAAGCACTGCAAGAGACTTCTGGCTGGGTCTTATCGTATAAAATTTTATTCCCTACTTAATAAAAATAATAATACATTTATTTTGCACTCCAAAATTATTACAAAGGTACCATTTATATTACAACTCAATAATGAATACAAAAAAGGGGCTGAAAACAATTTGCAAAAGTTCAAGTTCAACCCCAGTAACAAAAAATTGGAAAAATAATTATTGTTTTTGTCGTTCGCAAAAAGTAGCCGGAAAAAAAGTTCGTTAAAAAAATATATAACATCATGAAGAGAATGACCGAGGGTCTCTGTCCAAGCACTGCATGGAAAAATCATTCTGCCAAAATTCTTTTTTTGCATACCCTTTTGAAGGCCGGTACGGACAATTCTTTATCTTCGTGAGGAATTCCATTATACAAGAGATATATGTTGTAAGTGAAGCAATGCTGAAACACGGCTGTTCTATGATATGGAGGCGAGATCAAACCTTTAAAACGCAAATTGATATTATGTACGTCCGTTCGGTAGGTAATTTTAATTAATAAGTAAGGTGGTAACCGATTTTTCATTATCTTGTGATATAAAACTAAGGAATGAATCTTCCGCCTTTTTTCCATGTTAAGCCAGCCACATGTTTTTAGCTTATGTGATACAGGATCAAATTTTCGTATTCCATAAATATATCTAAGGCATGACCTTTGAACCCGTTCTATTTTTATTTTATCTTCCACATCTAGACATGGTGAGTACAAGACGTCACAAAAATTAAAATGACATAAAACCAAGGCCTCAGTTAATTTAATTTTTAGGTTTTGATTGAGAAGGTGACGATGTGGATATAGTATTTTTAAATTAGCGTAGGCTCTCTGTAAACAGCTTTTGATGTGGGTTTTAAAACGTAAGTCAGTGTCTAAGTAGAGACCCAGATTCTTTGCTACTTTTTTATAAGGTAATGTGTCGTTATCTATTCTTATTGTCAAAACAGATTCAATGTAGTCTTTGTTTTTGCCAAATACCAAAAGCGATGACTTTTGTGGATTAATTTGCAAGTTATGACGCCCAGAATATAACAATAAATTATCGATGTCACTTTCCAAAGCCCTATTTGCCTCGTGCCAGTCGGACGGAAAAAAAGAATAGTATAATTGAGTGTCATCAACGTATTGATGCACATTACAATATTTCAAGCAGGATGTTATATTAATTGTATAAATACTAAACAATAAAGGACCTAATATTGACCCTTGCGGGACTCCGCAGCAGACACTACCCTCATTTGACCGACCGGCAGAGATTTCGACAAACTGCAGCCTGTTAAGAAGATAATTCTACATTAAGTTTATAGCAGGTACTGAAAATCCTGTAAATTTTAAAATGAATAAGAGCAGCTCATGACTTATTTTATCAAATGCTTTCGAGTAATCCAATAGAACAAGAACCGTACATTTACTTGCATCTGTAGCCTTAAAGATATCGTCAGTGATATTTAACAGAGCTGTAGTACAACTAAAATCTGGACGAAAGCCGGATTAACAAGATGGAAGCAGATTATACATTTTTAGGTGTCCAGAAATTTGCCTATGCATTATATTTTCTAGTACTTTTGATAGTGTTGTAAGTATACTAATAGGACGTAAGTCGCTAAACTCTGATACATTACCACTTTTAGGAATAGGAATTACTCGTGAAAGCCTCCATGGATCGGGAAAAGTAGACTCTAATAGACAACAGTCGATTATATTAGTTAGATAGGGTAGTATTGTGGGGCAGCTTAACAGTAACATCTCTAGATTAATGAAATCGGGGACTGTGGACATGGATTTTATATTATAAAGACACTGTTTTACATCTTCGACAGTGACAGTCGTAAAATGAAATAAATCCTGGAAATCGCATTTTTTTCTTTGTCGGTAGCTTTGAACTAAAAGCTGGTCAGAAGCCACTTGATTCCGTGAAAACTGTAAAAAATACGAATTTAAATCATTAGGTCTGTTTAAACTATCAGGTATAGATACAGAAGGTTTATTATAAGTATTAAGATCGTTCAGTTTTTTGCATAATAATTTAGGATTTTGATTATAAGTATGAACAAAGTACTCCAAGCTTTATTTTTTCTCATTAGCTATAACAATATTGGTCTGATTTCTAATTTGTTTAAAATATTCCCAATGTACCTGACTACGCGACCTTTTAAATCTTTTATAGGCTTTATTTTTTAGCTTTATCATAGCCTGTACATTGTCTGTTAGCCATAAAGGTTTAGGTTTTTTAAAAACATTCTTTTTATATGGGGCCAAAACATCAAAAATATTTAATACAATTTCATTGAAGAGGAATACTTTTCCGTTAATATCTTGAATATTTATTATGTCCTGAAAAGGAGCCTGGAGAAGAAAATTACTAAGTAGTTCTTTATCAATTCTTTTAAAATTTCTTGTATTAGTAATTTTTTTTTTACTTGTGATACAGGGTAGCATAAAGAACAACAGACCAAAAAGTGATCAGATATATTAGAGGCATCTTCTACATCCACGGATGTGAGGTGAGTTTCATCTGACACAATTATCACATCAAGCAAACTATTAGTAGAATTAAAGACTCTTGTTGGGTTATTAATTATTTGTTTTAAATTAAAAGAATGAATGCTATCTATAAGTGTAGAGGAAGATGTGGATTTTAGATCCAAAAGATTTGTATTTAAATCGCCGCCGCAAATTATTTCACCGGAAGACATGGAAAACTGAGACAAGGTATCCTCAAAGGTATTTATAAAGTCAGCAAAATTTTTATTGGGCGGTCTATACAATGAACCTAGCATACGTTTATTCAAATTTAATTCAACCCATATTTGCTCTAAGCCTTCATGAAAAGGTGAGTCCATCACATCAAATTTAAATAAATCTCTGATAAAGGTACCAACACCTCCACCCCTTGAGCCCCTGTCCCTTCTTACAAAATTGTAACCATCAACGGAAATTATATTAGATGGTATGTTAACAGACAGCCATGTTTCCGATATTCCCAAGACATCATATTGTTCTCGATTCAGCAAATTTTTGACCTGCGCAAAGTGATTGGACAGAGATCGCACATTTAGGAAAGCCACTCTAAAATTTTTCATTGAATCTAAAAGTAAACGAGCTAAACTCTCGTAGAAAGACCGGCTTCCCCTTACGCACTACAACAAAAAACCAAGTTCACAATTCAGTTATTAACTTAAGATATATAAGACGAAAAACAAAAACTAATAATCTAGGCTAAGGCTTCCTTTTCATTATTAAGGCTCTCAGCTACGTAACTTTCTGCAATAGTAGCGGATTTCCATCCACCATGTCGCTTGATAGCTTCTTCTAAAAGAGTGTCCACTATATATTTTGAAGTTCTCAAACTTTAGAAATTTCGCAATTTTACTTGGAATTGACAAAAACGTATTTTTCCCGACAGGCTGGTTTAAGCTCTTTCCATTTTGATATCGCATAAAAAAGCGTGGATTAATAGTTGTCATGTGGGATCTTATATCAATGTACTTTTGAATTATTTTGAAATGACAAACTTGAGTATGTCAATGTAAATGTACGTGACATTCTATTTGTGGACTTATTTTAACATTGTCCATTTTCATTTCACAGAGTTCATTAGAACGGCACGCTTCAGCAACTCTCATTACCATTACGACCTTCATCAATAAGTATATATCATTGGGGGCTTCAAGCATGAACTTATTCACATCTTCCCTGTTAAAGACATTCGATTTTTTGGATCTATAACCATCATTTTTTCTTTTCAAAAATGCTCGAAGTTTTTTTTTCCTCTATAAAAAGGGTGGACTTCAATATCGAATACTCACACCGTAAACTTCATGGGTACTTCAATATAGCACTTTTTTCGTAGAAATACGCCAAAAACAAGGTTTCTGAGACTGCACTAGCCGTCTTGCTTTGGCACCAATTCTTAAAGGATTTATATGCTGCTTCATACCTTTTTTTCGCCTTTTACGGTAGTAGAGTTAACAAGCAATATTCGCTGATTCTTCTATGTCTGAAACATCCATTTTTTTGAAATGTTTACGTTTCAGGGTCTCTAGATGACGAAAAATAATGAAAATCCAAAAATTTCTCAATTCCATCGGTCTGTCTATCTGTCTGTCGGCCTGTCGGTCTGTCGGTCTGTGTAGCTAATAAACTACTTACCCGATTGACTTCAAATTTTGGCCAACAATTAAGGATCATATGGGGAGGACTTGGTAATATTTTGGTAAAAATCTAATATAGCAAAACAAAATGGCGGCCTAGTGAAATGTTAAAAGTATTATTAGTAAGAAAGTGCTTATCCAATTTAATCTCAAATTTTGACCAAAAACCAAGTATTAACTACAATAGTTGACTTCGCATTTTGATATTTATACACACTTATAATACAATATCTCAAAAAAGATTATTGTGACTTTGTCAATTTGACAATTAAAATCATTTTAAATTTTTTCTGGCGTCACCAATTTTATCTTAATAGAACTGTACCACCAAGACATTCATATTTAAAAAGAATATTAATATTTTCATGGTTTATTAATAATATATATTTGTTGTGAATCAATATTTCTTTGTAGTACTCTCATGAAAGTTATTTGTTCTCAATTATTTTAATTTATGCTTTATAATATCAGGTATAAACCATACAAACCAGAGTTTTTCGTGTGCAAACTTGAAAACTTACACATGATGACTTCGTGTACTGAATTTTTAACTATTACATCATTTCTAGAACATTTAGTAAGATTAAGGTGTTTACGATTGACTTTAACATTGAGATTTATAGTCTAACAGGGCATTTCTAAGTAACCAACATTACTCCATTCTTTCTTATTATCTTTTAACTTAAATTGAGCTTTGAGATTTATTTCACCCTCTGTATAACACTATATATAGTATCATTTATAGTATTTAAATAAGGCCTGTATATAGGTAAAGTTAATTAATTAAATGGGTACATTAATATTTTGAATTGTTGTTTTGATTTGATTTGAGTCAATTAAATAGAGTACCCATGCAGTCGGTCTTATAGGTTTAGCCACATTAAAAAAGAGCAAACTATCAGCCCATCAGTAAAGGTGAGTCGTAATTCTTGTTATTTCTCATAAATATAAGGATGTGCATGAGAGCTTGACCCTCTTTTCAATTTATCTTACTGCTCCATTCGTGCCACAAATCAAGTTCATGTAGTCAAGTACTGCTGTTTCGACAGTGGTTTATCGATAACCCTGGGCTGGTAAAATTTCATATGACAGTATTTCCCACTTTAACCAGAAACAATTACCCAAGAAAATTGAGCTATAGTGTTTTACATCGGACACCCTGTATATAGGTCTAATAAAGATTGTCTCTTGTCCTCGAAGCATATTATTTTAATGCTTTTTTGGGTATTTTCATCAACGGCGAAGATAATGTCTGTAGGTTTTAAATTATTAAAATATAAACACAGTGTTTCGTTTCAGTCGCAATTAATTAAGCGCTAACTAACACATATATACATACATAAATGGGGATTATCTCTCTATTATTCAGCAACTTCACGTGCTAATTGACTAAAAGTCGTTTGGCAGGCTATATTTAAATGCTCGTTAAAATTCTAGGATAAATTTGGTTGTTTATGTGACGAAAATGTCTATCAGTTTATGTCGACACGAAAGGTAATCTGGTTAATTAATAGTGAGTGTGTTCTCTAGAAACCGGTGCTATATTTACACGCCCCCTACTAAAAAAGTGTCAAAAATATTAACTTCCGGATTTAGTGGATAGCTTTAGCTACTTGATTGTACCGGGTGAGTCAACGATTGAAGAAAGTAAATTTACGAACAGGTACAATTTGAAAACAAACTGTTTATGTTATGGGATACATATGTAAATCGCGCTCATTCTAAAAAAATTATAAGGGATGCCTCAAAAAACAGGTCTACTGAAAGTTGTATTTTTTTAAATGGAACACCCTATATTTGATTTGATTTTTAAATTCTACACAAAATTCTAACACTTTTTTGTATAACATGTTATATGGCTAAAATTGATACTTTCTTAAATATTTGGCTTTAAACGAAAAAAAAATATAAATTTAATGCACATCTATGATTAGCAATATAACGCCTAGCTGTGCCACTAAAAATAAAATATTTTGCTTCTGCACAAAATAGGCAAGGAATAAAGAATCGCTTTCGTAATATTGAAGATATTACATACAGGGCGTCCAAATTTAAATGCCCAACTTTAACATATTTAAACCAATTTATTTCAGTTTTTTTAAATGGAACCTTCTGTATATTTTTATTTATTCTATTTAAGCATAAAAAAATCTGCAACTTTTATTACATATATTATTGCTATATCTATCTTTAATAGTTTTCGAAATATTTTAAAATTCCCTTTTTTTGCGTAATTTAGAAAATTACCATCTCGATCAAAGTAGCCATAGTAGCTGTCAATAAAACAAAAGTATTTAATATGAATACAATACTTTATTATGTGAAATTAATCCAATGAAAGTTTAGATAAGATAATAATTTGTTAATAAAATTGCTACAAAAAAAATGATCTAATAACCTTAAGATTTTAATATCAGAATTTACAGTAAGCAAGACTACAAGAAAATATAAATATCATCCATTTCATATTACATTTAACCAAGAGTTACATGCAGAAGATTTTAAAATCCGTGTTAAGTTTTGTAACCCAATGATAAGGCGAGTAGGGGCATTTCCGAATTTTTTAGACAATATTATGTTTTTGGAATGAAAAATTCATTTCAGAGCAAAGGATCCGTGAACTGGCATAATATTATAAATATTTAAAAGTTGTGTTGAAAAAGGAGTGTACTCGTCTAGTTTGCAAATAAGTAAATACACTTCAATGGAGGAATACATTTTAATTTAGATAGTCGAAAACTTATATTAATAGGTACTAATTTTTAAAGTTATACAGAGAAAAACATTTATCATACTAAAAAAAATCGCTTTTAAAAGTTAATCAAATGTTTTCATAGTTATATTTTAAAAGATGTTCAATGTTTAACCTTTTAATAATATTTTGCCTAGTTTTAACTAGCATGTCTGGTGATATAGTGGTGCATATAGCCCTGATTTGTTCCTTCATGTTCTCCCTTGCTGTAGGTGGTTGGGTGTAAACATGATCTTTAATATAACGCCACAAGGAAAAATCTAATGGAGTTATATCGCAAGATCCGGGTGGCCATTCGATAAAACCGCTACGACCAATCCATTTTTGGTTAAAATTAGCGTCCAAAAATTCACGAACGTCACGATGGTAATGAGCAGGTGCACCGTCTTGCTGCAGCCACATGTCTCTTCTTTTTTCTATGCTAAGTAGTCTGAGAAGAATAGGCAGCCCAACGTTCAAAAAATCTAAATATCTTTTTCCATTAAGTAGTTTATTAAAAAAATACGGACCTATAATATGGTTTCCAATGATTCCACACCAAACATTTAATGACCGGTGATTTTGATGTTATACCTGTCGTACCCAGTGTTAATTTATTATTGCATAATAATGCATATTATGCCTGTTTACAGCTCCATTGCTTCTAAATGGAGCTTCATCGGAAAACATGATATTCGCTAAAAAGTCCGGATATGCTTCTATTCGCCGTATCATTAAGTTGCAAAAGTTAACACGCCTTTCAAAATCTACATCGTCCAACTCTTGGTGTAATTCCATATGATATGGACGATATTTATATCTTCTTGTGGTCCTGCTTACTGTAGATTGTGATGTCTCAATTAAACTAGCAAGTTGTCGACTATTTAAACTGGGATTTTCTTCTATATGAAGTAAAATTTCCAACTCTTTATCTTGATTTGTAGCAATTTTATTGACAACTGTTCTCTTCGAATATGCCACATTGTCACTAGCATCAAATCTCTCCATAACATTTTGAAAGGCCACTTTCATATAGCCTTTTGGCCAAAAGGCAATTTTTTTGAGCTTCACCCAATATATAGATATATATATATATATATATATATATATATATATATATATATATATATATATATATAGATATATAGATAGATATAGATAGACCAATATATAGACCATATCTATCATTTCATTTTGTAAAAGATTCATTTTAAATTAGACGAGAATACGAAAGACGAAATACAATACATTTAGTCGCCAGTTGCTATAAACTGTTTTTTCCGTGACTACTTTGATTTTCTAAATTACGCAAAAAGGAAACTTGAAAATATTTCGAAAACTATTGAAGATAGGTATATAATATGTTTAATAAAAGTTGTAGATTTTTTTATTCTTAAAAAGACTAAATAAAAATATACAGGGGGTTCCTTTTAAAAAAACTGAAATAAATTGATTTGAAAATGTTAAAGTTGGGCATTTAAATTTGGACACCCTGTATGTGATATCTGCAATATTACGAAAGCAGTCTTTTATTCCATCCTTATTTTGTGCAGAAGCAAAATATTTTATTTTTAGTGCACAACTAGGCGTTATATTGCTAATCATAGATGTGCATCAAATTTAATTTTTTTTTGTTTAAAGCTAAATATTTAAGAAAGTATCAATTTTAGCCATATAACATGTTATACAAAGAAGTATTAGAATTTTATGTAGAATTTAAAATACTAGTCAAATATAGGGTGTCCCATTTAAAAAATACAGCTTTTAGTTGCCCTACTTTTTTGACGCAGCCCGTATAATTTAAAATATTTTTAAAATGAGCACGACTTATATATCCCACAGCATAAACAGTTTGTTTCCAGATTTTACCTTTTCGACGTAAATTTACTTTTTCCAATCGTTGACTCACCCTGTACAGGACTGCATGATATACCGGGTGAATTTTTATAATTTAACAATTTTTCCTATTTTTATTTAAACAGATACAAAAAAACTTTAAATACAAAAGGATTTGAGGTGACCCGCCACAGGATGGTCCAACAATGAGGTACTGCCACCAACTTCACTTTTTTAAATGGATCACCCTATATTTTTGTTGATATTTGGATAGAGTTCTATATTTGGTTCAGCCGCTTTCGTTCTATATTGCTTTAAAAATCCTGAAATAAGATTTACTTTACCAGAGATTTGTCAAATTTTCGCAAATGATTCTTGGTTTTTTTTCTAGCCATGAAAGCTCGCTTCAAATTAGATTTTTTAGCTCCAAAAGTAGCGGTTTTTAATGTAAATAGGCTATAGCATAATTACTTGGCCAAAAAATATCTTTTATTGGGTAATTTAACCTTCAACTTTTTTTTTGTAATATTTGATAGCCAAAAAGAAGAAATATCTGTCAATTTTGTTGCCACAACATAACCAGATATATTCTAGTAAATATTGAAGTTAAATTATAGTAAGCATAGCTGTGTAAAATGCCAGAATATGGCATTTTTAATCAATAGAAATCGAGGTCAGAATATAATAAATAAATAGGCATTTTTCCCAAATTCCAACCAAGTATATTTTAGCAAATATTTAAGTTTAATTATAGTAATAATAGCTATATAACAATACCAAATTATGACATTTTAAGACAACAAACATCGAGAGGAAAAATATGGCTTTTAGTATCATATTTCTGTTTCAAAATTAAACTAAAATTGAGTACTTTTATTTACCTTATTTTGCTATAATATTGCCAAAATATGCCACATTTTCAGATTTACGTTTATAACCTATAAAACTATACTGAACGAAACTGAAGAAATATTTAGAAAAACGAAATATAAATTATTTAACATACAAAATGTCTAATAAAAAGATTAAATATTCCACCACATATTTTAGAAAAACGGTATTGGGGTAATTGTCATTTAATTTTGTTACGCTGGCTTCTGAGTCTTATAAATGTTGCTACATTTTGGCTACATTTGAAAATTATTGCCATTGATAAATATTTGCTTACAAAGTGGCCGGTTTCAAGAAATATTTGCTTAAAAAATAGCCTAAAGCTTTTTATGATCCGCCATGGTTGAAATGAAAATTAAACTAATTTCCTAGCAGCCGTTACTTCACCACTTTAAACAAAGATATTCTTTCTACCCATAAATACATGTTTTTTTTTACGTTATAAACCCTTTAATCAATTTTCTTAGTAAAATACATGTCCCAACTAAAAAAAAAATGTAGAAATTGTTTAGTTTCAAGAAGGAGCGCGTGTTTTATATTCCTATCTTAGATTCTTTTAACAGTAAAAGTTCCTGCGCAAGTGTTTTTTGTCCCTACCATCCGTCAAACCATGATTTGTTATCTTTGCATTTCCTCTTGGCTCATAAATTCTTACACTGATTGGCTCTGTTAATAATATTTCTACATAGTTTGAAACAATTGATGATTTATCAAATAAATGAAGAAAAGGCAAAAAATGAGAAATTATTTAGGTAAATTTCGGAAGAAATTCAACTAAAAAAGCTCGATTTTAAAGTTAAAAAATAGCTAATAAACCCAACCATAAAATCAAAAGAGAGGGTCGTATAATAATAATTGCCAATTGGCCATTTTTACCCCATTATGACCAAGTTATTATTTCCCACTTTAGCCATATTTCCGTCTTTATACTCTAATAGAACTGTTATTTTGGCTAGCAATTTTAGCTAATTACTCAGGGATATTAGCCAATATCACAGCATTTTAACCCATATATGATTATATGTGCTATGTGTATAAGTTGTTCAACTGTTTTTGAGTGGGTAAAATAGTTTAAAACTGGCAGCGATTCTGTTCAAGATGAGTCGCGTCCCGGCAACCAAACCGTGTAATCATAGAAAAGAAGATTGGAACCGTTCAGGAGCTTATTTGAGAAACTTGGCGAATAAAATTGAATGAAATAGCTTCCAAAATTGATATAAGTACCGGTTTAGCGCATAATATTGTTTTTAAGGGTTTCAACTATCGCAAAGAAGTCCAAGACAATTAACGCTCGATCTCAAGCTTAAAACTCATAGAGGCGCGCTCTGTTCTGCCCAGATATTACGAAAATGGAGTAACTAGCTTCTTATATCGAATAGCAACTGGGGACGAATCCTGGGTTTACCAATTTTAACCAGAATGCCAACAATCCTCCAAAGAATGGCGTCATTTCGGATCACCTAAACTCAAAAAGTTTAAAGCTATGCTCCATCAGCCGATAAAATCATGTTAACCGTATTTGGGGACGTGAAAGGAGCATTGTGGAATATTATACGATAAGAGGTATTACAGTCAATAGTGCTTCATATTGCTACCTATTAAAAGAAAAGCTGCCAGCAATGACAAAACGTCATCATAACGCGCTGTCATCAAAAAGCTAAAATTAAAGATCATCCCCCTTACTTCCCAGATTTGGCTCCAAGTGATTATCACATCTTTGGCACACTTCAAAGGGATCTACGGAGGGACGACGACAGCGTAAAAGAATTGGTGCATAATTGATTTTGCTCGGAAACAAAAGAATTTTTCTCCAAACTAAAAAAAGAGGTTTTGTTAATCGATGGAGCAGGGGGTTATATTCAAAAGTGACACCAATAGTTGGTCAATTAATTTGCTTAATAAACTTGTACTTCCACTCACTTATCAATATTTAA
Source organism: Kuschelorhynchus macadamiae (assembly GCA_030620095.1). Taxonomy (NCBI): domain Eukaryota; kingdom Metazoa; phylum Arthropoda; class Insecta; order Coleoptera; family Curculionidae; genus Kuschelorhynchus; species Kuschelorhynchus macadamiae. The sequence continues at coordinate 156,081 of JAUTXW010000797.1, forward strand.
ACATTAAAAAAAAATCCAAAACTAGCTTACCAAATGGTCTTTAAGCAAATAAATGAAATGTCGGTAATTATGTCGATCATTAGAATTTCTTCTATTGGGCGACCTATTGACATTATTGGGGACAGTATTAATTTGAACACAAAATAATAAATTATTCATTGGAACTTTTATGTCAATATCGCTCTAGTAATTAATTTTCTTGTTATTTGAATTTTTGTATAAATGGGTCTGAAATTAGTTTTATTATTATATTACGTGGCAACGAAGTTTTGGGCCACTGTTACAGCGTTGCCTATATATTTTTCAAAGACAGGACAGTTAACAAATCTGGCGCAGGTTTGCCTTAATGCAAATTTTTTCGCAATTGCTATACAAAGCCATGAAGTAAAAAATAAAAAAAAAACTACAGAAAATCCATTTAAAAAATACGTTAAAATACAAATATAAAAAACGCCACATATACTCGAAAACAATAGGTCACATCAGGATGCAGAATACTTGGATCGTGTGTAGATTACACCAACATCATGAGTATCTGTTTAAAAATAAAATTGAAAATTACTGAATTTATTTTAAATTCAATTAAAAAATTGAAATCAGAAAAACAATGCAAAAATAAAATAATAAAAGAATTTATTTTATATTCGATTAAAAAATTGAAATAAGAAGAACAATCCAAAAATAAAAGAAAATAAGTCTTGGAAAATATAACAGAGTGCTCGATTTCTCAGAAAGTAGGCTTTGGAAACATTTGAAATTTTGGCAGCTAACTAAAGTCGATGGGGGCAATTCGCCCAAAATATTTTCAAGATGGTGGCACTTCCGGTTATACCGGAAGTAGACGTCAACTTTCTTTTTTTAAAAAGAACACCCTGTATATTATCGAATTTTTGGATTCCTCGAAAAATTCTAGGTATATATTTCATGTATAATATCCTATACCTAAGTTGAGCTGTTTTTGAGATATTTTGAATTTTATGTAAAAAATGACGTTTGCAGGTCTAGACATAACTATAAATATCTGCTTATCGAAGTCTCTATTATTTATTTGCGGGCGGCTTCCTTGTCCAAAAGGATCCATTTAGTAGCCTGCGCTGATATTTTTATAATACATAAATATAGGGTGATCAAAAATTGACATTATAAATATACTTTAAAAAATCGTTAAAAGTTACTTTTTCAAACGGAAACCCCCCATTTTTATAATTTTATCTTATTTAACACTTAAAATAAGTGTGACTTTGTATAAAGTTGTCTATTCCAAAAATTTGTAGTTTTTGTGTTATTGACGATTTAACATTTTTTATTCTTCTAAGTTTTCTTGTTAGTTGGGCATTATAGGGGGGCCTGGCGAGAACAAAACCAATTGGTTACTATAGAAACGTAATATTTATTGTCGTTTGGCAATTACCTACTAAAATATTATTTATTTATTATAGTAATTGTAATAATTATTAAACTAATAATCATGCCGGGGCGATTAAATTACACACACGAGGATTATTTGAATTTGTTTATTATCTAATACCGCCAGAAAAAATAAAATTTATATTTGTAATCAGTTTTTCTCGGATACCTCCGGAACTACTCGGAATTTTTAGTTTTTAAACAGAGTATTTTTAGTCACATAATTGCCCAACTTTGCATTAACTTAACCATCGTCGTATCTGAAACAAAAATTTAAAAAATGCCAAATTTTCGAAAATACCTTTTACCATTTGACTTTTTGCTTTCATTTTAGAAAAAAAAGTTATAAACAAAAATTATTGTAGGATTAATTAAGTAGTTTTTGACGCACATGTATACAGGGTGTCCCAAAAATATTTGATATGATATTTAGATTCTACTTGAAAAACTAAGAATTTTGATACCAAACACCATATGCCCAAATTCAATCATTATTTTTAAATTATTTGTAATTCAAAAACAAAAAGTTTAGCATATGGTGTGGTATCAAAATGATTAGTTTCTAAAGTAGAATCAAAATATCAAGTCAAATATGTGCTGTTTTTTTTTAAGATGCAACTTTTGTCTGTTAACCTTTTTTTAAGTTTTTTAATTTAAAAAGTACAGACTTTTTGAAAATACCCTGTAACTTTTTTCTATACAAAAAAAATAAAAAACCGTCAAATACGGCCCGAGATATCGAATAAACCTTTTAATTGTGATTGCTATGAAAGTTCTAGAATAACTACTGCAAGGGGTGCAGAGATTTACCGTTTTTATTTTTACATTATATATTTTCACACCCTGTATAGCACAAAAAATTATTTTTAACAATGATCACTCCAGGCTGAGAGATACAGTCTCCTAAAAATGACGAAAAAATTTGCTCTTTCGATTAACTTTTTGAGCAGTTTAAATATTTTCCCTTTACATATTATCCCAGGTTCTAAATTAGAAAACGTTTATCTTAATTTCTATTTCAATAACACAGATTTTTAAATAACGAGAAACCAGCGGGGCTGTTAAATTGAGCGAGTGAAAATAACACAATTTTTAGTTATGCTAAAAGCCCCAACACGCACCTCATTTGTTTCAACATGGAACCTTTTAAATCAGGCTTCTGCTTTAATCAAACTAATTGGATCCTTTACCCCACAAAATTGACATACGTTTTCACCGCATACACTTTCGCATTAATCCCCCAGCTTTAACGAGCTGTTAAATATGACTTTTTTGTGTGATCCTTAGTGAATAACTTTTTTAATGTGTTGAAACTGTACCGGGTTACAAGAAGCTTTTAATATCTCAATTTTTAACTGATTCACTCTAGAATTCCAAAAGTCTAAAAAATATGTTTACGGTAACTTGTAGGATTAAAATTAAAGGTAACCCAAGATTTGACAAAAGAAATATTAATAAGTCATTTACTTTTTGTGTTTTTAATTTTTCTAATTTCACTTTTAACTTAAAATGACATATAAATTTGCAGGTAAAATAACAAACTTTAAAAAATTAATATATTGTAATCCCAAAGTAGACTCTTAGTAAGAAATAGTAAAATAAGCAATTTTTATACACAGGTTCCCTTATCTTGATATACTCTCTGATTTCAGAAACTAAAAGCATTAAAGCTAGTTGGTAGAAAAGGATGAAAACATAAAGATATTTAGTTAATCTATACTAATATATAAAAGTTGAGTGACTCACTGACTGATCCACTTATCACGCACCAGCTCAAACTGCTTGAGGTAAAAAGCTGAATTTTGGCATAGAGGTTGATTTCAGGGTGTGGAGGTTCGATAAGAAGGAATTTTTCAAAACTCAAATTCCAAGGGGGGTGAAACCACCCCTTAAATATTACAATATTTTTTATTTAAAAAATATTCGGAAAAACTTGAAACCTGTTTTTATTTTTTTATTTAATAATTCCGGTTAGAAACCACCACCTAAATAATACAATATTTTTTAAAAAGCGTTTTTGAAAAAGCACGTGGTTTTTAATTAATTTCTTAACATATTTTAGGATTTTTAAAAAATTCATACAAAATGTCCAAAGGGGCAAAACCATCCCTTAAATATTATAATATATTTTAAGCTTTCACGGCTTTGGTCATTTAAGAAATCATGGTTCTTGGGATTAGACCGTGTCAAATTGGAATTACTATCCGACGTTTCGCCTTCGATTGTACGAGGCATCTTCAGGGATCTTTACTCCACGAGATCTGAACACTGAATGAGCTCGAAGAGATTCAGGCAGGCTTTTATACCCAACTTGTGCTCGCAGAACCGTGACCCTGTGTTAAGATCGGTTTCCACGTGTGATGTAGACCGTAACCCGTATCTCTATTGAAATTTTTTGTATCTTTAAATATTTTAATAGATTCTCTAACTTTTCGTTTATAAAAACCTGGAACCGATGCTACAACCTTGGTTTCTTTTAAATTTATGAAATGGCCAGTGTTATGCTGGTGTTCAGCGACAGCCTATTGAACAATTTGTTTCTTTTTAATACATCGTTCATGTTCCTTAAGTCTAGTACCACATACACTTCTCCACAGGAGCAAAGAATTTTATATATTCCTTCTGTTGGGAAAGGTTCAAGATCTTTCGGGGATCGCAAGTATTGTCCAAACTTTTTGTGTATTGAAGATTGTACGTATGTTGGACCGCCGAAGTAATCGTCCTATTTTGTCTGTAGTGCCATATATGTAGGGAAGAATAACACTACCTAATGGTGGCTCTTTATCATTCTCCTTTGGTGGAGTTGGTTTATTACGTCTTTTAAATGAACGCGTAATATCTTCAGTGGAATAGCCATTCCCTCTGAGAGCTTCGGTCAGTTTCGATGTTTCCGATGTTAAAGAATCTTGATCAGAAATCGAAATAGCTCTGGATACTAGGGAGTTAATACCCGATTTCTTTTGTGCTGGATGGTGATGAGAATTTGCGTTTAAGTATTTATTTGTATGCGTCGGTGTTTTTTTTTTTTATATACACAGAATGCCCTAATGTACCATTTTCCTTCCACATACGTACAATCTTCAATACACATAAGAAGACTGGAAAATGCTCGCGATCCCCTTAAGATGTACCTTTTCAAATAGAAGTATACAAAATTCTTTGCTCCTGTGGAGAAGTGTATGTGGGAGAAACAGGACGCTCAATATCAACTAGACTTAAGGAACATGAACGATGTATTAAAAAGAAACAAATTGTTCAATCTGCCGTAGCTGAACACCAGCATAACACTGGCCATTTCATAAATGTAAAGGAAACCAAGGTTCTAGCATCGGTTTCAGGTTTTTATAAACGCAAAGTTAGAGTTATCCGAAGCAGAACTTTCATTCCTTTCCAAGGGCCAAAACTTCGCAATAGCACCGAGTACCATTCCCGTAGAAGACATAGTATCTTCTGTTGAAGCAGCAGTCAGAAGATTACCAGTGGAACAAGCCGATGAAGTCAGATATGAGACAGCGAAGATCATTAAATACTCGAAACCACCTAAGTCGAACCTCTCCGCAGCCGAAAAAACAGCAATGAAGACCTTAAACGAAGACGCAAACATTCTGGTACTTCCAGCAGATAAAGGCAACGTCACAGTCGTCATGGACAGAACAGAATATGTGTAAAAGGTTACTCAACTTTTGGACAACAACACCTATAAGGTTATGCAGGCAGACCCCACAAGTAGAATAAAAAGACGCATTACCAATTTAATCAACACATCCAGTCTACCACCAGCGGAGAAAAAATCACTAAAACCAAGCAGCTCCAAGACTCCCAGGTTCTACGGTCTTCCGAAGATACACAAGGACAACGTACCACTTCGACCGATCGTTAGTGCAATAGACTCGCCCACATACAAACTAGGTAAATATCTTTCAAATTTTCTTAATTCATTTACTGGAAAAACAGATTCTTTTATTAAAAACTCTGCACATTTCTTGGAGAAACTCAAGACAATCCAGTTGGATCCCGAAGATATTTTGGTCAGTTTCGATGTAGAATCACTTTACACAAATGTTCCTGTCAACGACTCAATTTCCATTATATCAGATATACTGGATAACAATAATCTTGATAGGAACTTAATAGACCTAGTAGAAGTTTGTCTTACATCTACTTATTTCATTTTTCAAGGAACTTTTTATGAGGAAACTTCAGGGGCAGCTATGGGATCTCCTCTATCACCTGTGGTAACGAATATCTTTATGGAAACCTTTGAGGATATTACTCTAACATCCGCTCCACTAAAACCGGAGCACAGGTTTAGATATGTAGATGATACTTTTGTTGTTTGGACCACCTTAATCAGCAACATCGTAATATCAAATTCACGATAGAAATTGAATCTAATGGAACAATTCCCTTTCTGGATGTATGTGTTCAAAGGAAGGAAAATAGTACATTAGGACATTCTGTGTATAGAAAACCGACGCATACAAATAGATACTTAAACGCAAATTCTCATCACCATCCAGCACAAAAGAAATCGGTTATTAACTCACTAGTATTCAGAGCTATTTCGATTTCTGATCAAGATTTTTTAACATCGGAAACATCGAAACTGACCGAAGCTCTTAGAGGGAATGGCTATTGCACTGAAGATATTACGCGTTCAATTAAAAGACGTAATAAACCAACTCCGCCAAAGGAGAATGATAAAGAGCCACCATTAGGTAGTGTTGTTCTTCCCTACATACATGGCACTACAGACAAAATAGGACTACTTCGGCGGTCCAACATACGTACAATCTTCAATACACATAGGAAGATTGGACAATGCTTGCGATCCCCGAAAGATCTTGTACCTTTCCAAACAGAAGGAGTATATAAAATTCCTTGCTCCTGTGGAGAAGTGTATGTGGGAGAAACAGGACGCTCAATATTAACTAGACTTAAGGAACATGAACGATGTATTAAAAAGAAACAAATTGTTCAATCTGCTGTAGCTGAACACCAGCATAACACTGGCCATTTCATAAGTGTAAAGGAAACCAAGGTTCTAGCATCGGTTCCAGGTTTTTATAAACGAAAAGTTAGAGAGTCTATTGAAATATTTAAGCATACAAAAAATTTCAATAGATATACGAATCTCTTCGAGCTCATTCAGTGTTCAGATCTCGTGGAGTAAAGATCCCTGAAGATGCCTCCTGCAATCGAAGGTGAAACGTCGAATAGTAATTCCAATTTGATACGGTCTAATCCCAAGAACCATGATTTCTATAATATATTTTATTTAAAAAACCGTTAGTTATTTGAAAAATGCTTGAACATAATACTTTTTAAGTTTTATTTTTTTACATATTTTAATATTTTTGGGTGACCAAGGGGCTGAAACCCGCCCTTTAATATTATATTTTTTATTTAAAAAAAGGTTAGTTATTCGGAAAAACACTTGAACACATGCTTTTTATTTTATTTTATTACATATTTTAAGATTTTTTTATAAATTCATACAGGGTTTTTGAAAAAATCGGGTCATTGATTACTTTTTTCGATCTTTCTCAAACCGTTTGCCGTAGAAAGCTGAGCTTGTGCAATCAGCTTGATTTTAGAGTGCAAAAGTTCGATAAGAAGGGATTCTTCGAAACCCAGTCTCCAAGAGCGTGAAACTACCCCTTAAATTTTTATAGTGGACTCAAAAGTTGTCAAAATAAAACCGCTTCTCGGTTTAAAGAACAAGCAACAATAATTTCAAAAAATAGCCCAACAGATGAAAGAAATCTACCTTTATTTGAAACAATTACTACTCCTCAATTGACATACTACTCAATAGATGTAGTTATAGGCCAATAAAATGCGGCTAATTATCCTGTCGAGTTTCTGCACTCTCTAAGCCTTTCAGAAATACTTCCTCACGAGTTATCTTTAAAAGTGGGGACACCAGTGATGCTTATTCGAAATTTAAAACCACTAAAATTGTGTAATGGAACTCGGCTACAGGTTACAACATTACAAAACAATGTAAAAAAGTCTACTATTATTCCTGGCCCTGGATTGGGACAGTTTTTATACCACGTATCACTTTAATTCCGTCAGACTATCCTTTTCAGTTTAAACATGTACAGTTTCCTTTACAACTTTGTTTCGCCATGACAATTAACAAAGCTCCAGGGCAATCCTTAAGTAGAGCTGTAGTAGACTTAAGCTAGGATTATTTTTCCCATGGTCAACTCTATGTCGCATGCTCTAGAGTAAATTCTTATAGTAGCTTGGCTATTTTACAGCCAGAGAATGCAACAACAAACGTGATTTATAAAGAGGTACTCAAATGATGCGATTTAAGTACCTCTTTATGTCCCTTTCATTATAGTCATATACGCGAACGAAGTCGCGGGTACCCACTTGTTTAATATATAAAAAGATCACACATGGAAAAATTGAATATATGTTTAGGTATGCCGCTCATAAGTATAATATAATTGAATTAAAGGTTTATACAAAACTGAACGGGGTTAGGCGACATAAAAGAAATTTAAGAGTTGTTAATGCTTCAGTTTAAAAAAATTAAAAATTTTAATCCATATTTATCCATACTAAGCCAAACCAGACCGTTTTATTAACTATTACGAATTTATTTTGAATTTTATCTACATCAGCAGTTGAAAGGGTAAAAAACATAAAGAAGCTACTTAAGTTTTTTTTTATTTTTAGTTTCAAATTTTCCTAAAAATCCTCGGATTTTCTTCCATCTTTCATATAATCCTTTTGTATAATTTTCATCAGACTTGAGAAGTAGTGTATAGTCGGCGGCAGTCATGTTTTGAATTCCAGTTATGGGCAAAACATCATCAATTAGTAATTTGGTTTTCATTTTTTCAAGGATGCAGCGGACTTTTCAATCTTAAAATTTCCAATAAGTCAGATCCTGTTATAGCCATGTTATTTCCTGCAAGAATGAAAGGGGAATGTGTAATTTTCAAAGTTAAAAGGGAAATATTTTGAAATAATTTTGACGTTAAAAGCATTGATTTGCAGCAAGTGGCAAAAAAACTATACTCTACTAAAACATATTTCTAGTAGTCTTTATTTAATTTTCTTGGACTATATTTTTTTAAAACGCTTAACTACCACTTATTAAAATTATTAAAAATTAAAATATCACCTCTGTGAATATATTCCATATTGTTTTGAAATTCTCGCCTTTAAAATAACATAAAACACTTTGATTATATTTTTGCTAAAATGTATGTTAAATATCGCAAAATTAAGAAAATTATCCCAAGGTCTTTTGATAATAGACTAGTTTTTGAGAAAATTAATAGTGAATATGTCGAAAATTAAACTTATTGTTAAAACACTTCTAAAAGCTTTCTGACTTGTATTCGCAGACACTTTAATTAAGTTGACTCAAATGATAAACTTTTATTTCTTTTTGTTTTGCACACTTATTTCGCTATATGTAAAACGACTTTCTTTTTTAAAATCATCCTATTTTTCACATACACAAAACTTTTTATCTAAAATAACTTCAACGCCTAAAATCACGGTTACAAAAGTTATCTCTATGTTTTTCATATTCTACTTATTGATTACAGAATTACCTAAAAACTAAAGAGCGGGACACGAAAGAAAACCGGGCGGTCCTTAAAATAAAGGTTCATAGTCTTAAGCAAGCGCAAAAGTAAAATTTGTGAAGGCAAATAAATTTTATGTTATTTTATTTGTTGTAATAGCTTGCGGCGTCACCTATAAAGTGCGCCAGCTAAGCGGTACGGAACACTAATCGAGGATTTAGTAAATTTCGCACTGGTCCACTTGTAATAGGGATGTGCTTAGAGTCTCCATGCACTTGCCGCTAGAAGGTTCTAGCTATTTCCAGTGGCGCCTATACATTTCGAGCATTTGTTTTCATTTCTATATAAATGCGTTGCGTTCAATTTGAATTATTATTCGAAGTAACGATGGCGAGCAAAAGAGGAAAAACAATTCGAAGCAGTGCACGTGAACTTATTGCGAGCGTTATAGAGGCCTGTACTAGAGAAGCTGAAAATAATAGTTTGACTATTCCGATTCAAACGAACAGAACGCGCTGCATTTTACACTGATGTTTCGGAAAGTAGTATAACAAAAATTCAAAGAGAACATAATGATCGCTCATGTTCTACTTCACCTTTAAAATCTCCTGGTAAAAAAAGACCCCGATTATCATACAAAGATAAAATTGACGATGGTGATTTTCAAGTAATTCGACGAACAATAGAAAATTTTTATATAAACTTGAAGAAGGTTTCGACCTGCAAACCTCTACTTCGTGCTGTAAAGAACAAAATAGATTTTCCGTACGGGTATAAAACCTCAAATCGGTTTTTACGATCAAATGGTTTTATTTGGCGCAAGTGCCAAAATAAACGAAAATTGCTCATTGAGAGACCAAATATTTTTCACTGGCGGGTGAAATATCTATCAACTATAAGGCAATATAGGCAAGAAAGACGCAATAGTGTGTATCTAGACGAAACCTGGGTAGATAATGATATGACAGTGAACAAATGCTGGCAAAGTGAAAGTGTTACAGGTGTTGTTCAGGGAATTCGCTCTAGTAGTCGCTTTATTAGAGTTCATGCTGCTTCAGAAGCCGAATTTGTTCCAGGTGCTGCTTTAGTTTTTCGCTCTGGACTAACAACTGGAGACTATCATGGACAGATGAATAGAGATAATTTTGAAAAGTGGTTGCTCGAGAAGCTTCTACCTAACATTCCTCCCAAATCAGTCGTGGTAATGGATAATGCCTCTTATCATTCTCACGTAGAAGATAAAGTGCCAACTAAATACTTTACAAAAGCTCATATAATATTGTGGCTTAAATCGAACAATCTTGTTTGTGATCCAACATGGAGAAAATATCAATTATATGAAGTAATATCAGCCAACAAACCTAGAGGAAAAAAGTATAAAATTGACGGTCTTTTACGTAACCTCGGTCATACACCCTTAAAGCTGCCTCTATACACGTGCGACCTCAACCCTATTGAACTTGTATGGGCAGGAGTAAAAAAATATATTCGAGAGCGCAACACCGGCGAACTTTCAATTAAAGATTTAAATAAAATATCATTAGAAGCGATTGACTCAATATCGGCTGAAAATTGAAAATCGTATGTTAAACACGTTCGTTCAATTGGCGATAAATACTGGGAAGTAAATGGCAAAATTGAAACGGTTATTAATGATTTAGTTATCACACTGGGATCTTCAAATAGTGACGACGAACCTCATCATTTTCAGAGGAAGACAGTGATTTAGAAGGAATCGAACCATTAGAATCACAGCCGTCAACGTCAAAAATGGCTTTGTTTTTTTTCATATATTTTGTAAAATTATTCATAAAGTAGCTGTCAATAAACTGCTTCAAAATAATTAATTTTCTGTTCAATACCGGGTGTCAAAAATATCTAATATTGCAATTAATATTTGAAAAACTACAGAACTCTTATTTTTCCAAAATTAACACATCAACGTAGTTATAGTAGGGGAGCCAGCACTGATTCCAGTGAACAAGATTTATTAGAATTTTAACTTATGCAGTTCGATTTTGGGCTATTCGGGTTTGCCAAAAGTGACCGTTTGTCATATTACTTTGTAACAATCAATTATTTAAATTTCTACCAGTGGCGTGCATATGTAATTAACCTGGATAATCCGTATGCTCCTTAATGCATAGAAGACGTGTAACAAATTTCATGCAGTTATCTACAACACCATCAAAATTGGGATGAAAAAAAATGTTTTCTTTTTAAACTTTACCATCCTGTATCTCAAAAGTTGAGACTTTTAGGACATAAAAACACCCCCTTTAACATCAGTACGCAACTAGGAAACGCCCTGTATAGTATTTTACAATGACGGCCACTGTATAAAGTAATATGACAAACGGAAAAGACGGCCACTTTTGACATACCCGTGTAGCCCAAAGTCGAACTGCATAAATTAAAATTTTGATAAATCTCGTTCACTGGATCCCTGTAACTAAACACTGCCCTTGTAAAATCTGGACTTGTAAATCGTGTATCACTATACTGGGTGGTCCAATAATAGTGGACGTAGGCACTAGCCCGGGAACCGTTAATGACTGAACTCAAGAAAAAATATAATATATTTATAGGTAAATCGATCAAGAAAAATCAAAATGAAATCATTTTAAAATTTGAAAGTTCGCCGTTTTTGCAACACAAAAGAGATATAGAAGTACGCTACACGAAAGAAAACATACAAAAATAGTTCATTAAGCATAGTTATATTTTTTAATTATCTGAAGTGCGTATAGTCAAAAAGGAGTGCCATATTATTTAAAGAAAGACGGGACACCACTGGTTTAAAGAGATTTCTTGGCCAATCTTCCTAAACAGATTGACTTCGATTTCTTTCGTGTACCGCACTTTAGATCTTGTGTAGAATCGTCCATAGAGGAGGAAAAACGGATTTCTTTTTGACTTCACCCCTATTTCTCAAGAAATTCAAACTATCCAATCGATGTATTTTAGCTCAAACAATTCGAAAATGTAACAAAAAACAAATGAACGAGAAACAGAAGACTTTTTTAAACGGAACACACTATATATTATTACATTTTTAAATTATATGTTCAATTCTAAGTGTTTTTTAGTAAGGGTATGTCTATCTTCAACTGTTTTTGAATTATTGATGTTTGAAAATTGACATTGTTGCTTCTTTGAGCCGTCATGGCACATGAACGGTAGGACCTAGAGCAAACCAACTGTCACATTCCTATCTTAGTTTTTGATAAGGTATCTTATGATGCCAGTCAAACAAAAAAAACGGAAATTATTTTGGTACCTATTTAATTCAAAAAATTCATATGAAATGCAGGTGATCATCGTTTTTTTGTTTGACTGGCATCATAAGATAGCTTATCAAAAACTAAGATAGGAACGTGAAAGTTATTTTGCTCTAGGTCCAACCGTTCAGGTGCTATGACGGCTCAAAGATGCAAAAATGTCAATTTTCAAACATCAATAAATCAAAAACAGTTGAATATAGACATATAGTTTCCTTACCAAAAAACACTTGACTACCAAAAAGAATTGACCATAGAATCCAAAAATGCAATAATGAATAGGGTGTTCGGTTTAAAAAACGCAACATCCTTGGCGTAATTTCTTTGTTTATCATACAATTGTTTTTTTGTTACGATTTTCGAATTCTCCGAGCTAAAATACATCGACTGGCTATTTTGAATTTCTTGAGAAATACGGGGAAGTCAAAAAATTAGCATTTTCGCTCCTCAAGGACAGACCCTGTGTATTTTTTGTGCTACTTGTATATTATACTTTAGAAAATATTTTGGACAAACGTCTGCAAATCAGTAGCGTTAGCCCTTACGTAAGTAAAATTATTCACCATTAATGTCCTTAAAAGAACCCTCGCTCTGTTCGAGCGTGTCTTAGCAGAAATGATAGTTTTCAATTTCACTAAAACAGGGAGGCAAACTAAGATCTTCAAGTGCCTTATCTCGTCGCTTATATCTATTTAAGCTACGTCTACAGGCGCGAAGCTGCAATTATACAGTTGTAATACACTCTAATTTAATTACGCCTTTTCACACATTTTCGTGAAAATCAATGCGGCAACATCGTGGAGAGTTTTCAACGGAGCTTTTGAAATAGATAGACCGGGCAGGATATGTATTTGTGCTATATCCAGCAGTAGACCTAATAAAATGTATTGTGAGATCTAAAAGTCCGTACTTAATCAGGTGGAAATAAAAGACAATTGTAAGGATCATTGTGTCAGTATTCTTCGCGGGTCCAAAAGGAATGTACCAGCCGATCAGGTCAATGCGATCATGTAGCAGAGTATATGGTAATTATTAAAAGCAAAAACCGTATATTTCTTAAGGCGGTAAAAAACCTACCATAATAATAACATTTCGGTTTCTTTTTGGCGGTCATTGGTACCAGAAGGACCCCGCACATTTTATGGAAAATGACTCTCAGTCACTGTCTCTAGTTTCTTTAATCCTAAAATACGAAACCTTACTATTTGTATGTTTTACGACCCCTTACTATTCGTTTTTTACGAACTCATACTATTTTTATTTTATTATTATTACTATTCCTATTTTACGAGGCCTTACTATTCCTATTTTATGGCTCTTATTATTACCGGAATCGGTTCTTTCCGACCCCTTACTATTCCTTTTTTTTAGGAGCCTATACTATTTCCATTTTACAACAGAGATTGGCATGCCTGACGGTTACAGGCGCAATGAGATCCACACCTACGATGGCAATGCAGGTGCTGCTGTAAAGTGCGGGACACGAAAGAAAACCGGGGGCGAAGTCAATCGGTTTAGGAAGATTGGCCAAGAAATCTCTTTAAACCAGTGGTGCCTCGTCGTTCTTTAAATAATATGGTACTCGTTTTTGACTATAACTTCAGATAATTAAAAAATGTAACTACGCTTAATGAACCTTTATCTATATTTGTCTGTTTTCTTTCGTGTATCGCACTTCTATATCTCTTTTGTGTTGCAAAAACGGCGAACTTTCGAATTTTGAAATGATTTAATTTTGATTTTTCTTGATCGATTTACCTATAAATATATAATAAATTTATTCCCGGGCTACTGCCTTCGTCCACTATTATTGGACCACCCAGTATAGTGATACACGATTTACAAGTCCAGATTTTACAAGGGCAGCCGGCATCAGATCCAGTGAACGAGATTTATCAAAATTTTAATTTATGCAGTTCGACTTTGGGCTACTCTGGTATGCCAAAAGTGGCCGTCTGTCTCCGTTTGTCATATTATTATTTTTCCGTCCCAACTCTGATGCTATTGTAGATAACTGCATGAAATTTGATACACGTTTTCTATGCATTAAGGAGCATATAGATTTAATCATATTTAATAAAAAATGCCCTTTTATGCATAAAAGACGTGTATCAAATTTCACACAGTTATTTATCTATAAAAACATCAAAATTAGGATTTAAAAAAAAGGTTTTTTTAAAACCCTGTATCTCCAAACTTAAGACTTTTAGGTTCATATTAAACTTTTTTCTTAAAAAGGGCCAAGAATCACCCCCCTTTAACATTAGCACGCAATTAGGAAACGCCCTGTATAGTACTTCACAATGACACCCCTGTAAAAAGTAATATGACAGACGGAGACAAACGGTCACTTTTGGCATACCCGAATAGCCCAAAGTAGAACTGCGTAAGTTAAAAATTTGATAAATCTTGTTCACTGAAATCAGTGCTGGCTCCCCTACTATAACTACATTGATGTGTTAATTTCGGAAAAATATGAGTTCTGTAGTTTTTCAAATATTAATTGTAATATTAGATATTTTTTGACACCCGGTATTGAACAGAAAATTAATTATTTTGAAGCAGTTTATTGACAACTACTTTATGAACAATTTTACAAAATATATGAAAAAAAACTAAGCCATTTTTGGAGTTGTCGGCTGTGATTCTAAATCGTTGTCTTCCTCTAAAAATGATGAGGTTTCGTCGACACTACTTGAAGATCCCAGTGTGATAACTAAATCATCAATAACCGTTTCAATTTTGCCATCTACTTCCCAGTATTTATCTTCAATAGAATAAGCATATTTAGCATACGATTTCCAATTTTCAGCCGATATTGAATCAATCGCTTCTAATGTTATTTTATTTAAATCTTTAATTGAGGTGTTGCGCTCTCGAATATATTTTTTTACTCCTGCCCATGCAAGTTCAATAGGGTTGAGGACGCACATGTATGGAGGCAGCCTTAAGGGTGTATGACCGAGGTTACGTAAAAGATCGTCAATTTTATACTTACTTACTCTAGGCTTGTTGGCTGATATTATTATTATTATATTCATATAATTGATATTTTTTCCATGTTGGATCACATACAAGATTGTTCGATTTAGGCCACGATATCATATGAGCTTTTGTATTTGTATTTAGTTGGCACTTTATCTTTTACGTGAGTATGATAAGACGCATTATCCATTAACGCGACTGATTTGGGAGGAATGTTAGGTAGAAACTTCTCGAGCAACCACTTTTCAAAATTATCTCTATTGATCTGTCCATGATAGTCTCCAGTTGTTAGTCCCGAGAGCGAATTCCCTGAACAACACCTGTAACACTTTCACTTTGCCAGCATTTGTTCACTTTCATACACAATATTGCGTCCTTCTTGCCTATATTGCTTTACAGTTGATAGATATTTCACCCGCCATGCCAGTGAAAAACATTTGGTCTCTTAATGAGCAATTTTCGTTTATTTTGGCACTTGCCCCAATTAATTGTAAAAGCCGATTTAAGGTTTTATACCCGTACGGAAAATCTATTTTGTTCTTTACAGCACGAAGTAGGGGTTTGCAGGTCGGAAACTTCTTCAAGGTTGTCTAAAACTCTTCTATTGTACGTCGAATTACTTGAAAATCACTATCGTATGGAACGCCGTTTTACTTTTTAGTCTGCTATATGCCCGGTATTAATTTAAATTGAATGGGACTTCATTATGGCAATTTATTTTATAATATTATAATAAAAATGTAATTTTAACTGAATCCTTGGAACATCTAGTGCTAAAGCCTTCATATAGATTTTTAACAATCAATTAATTTGATTTAGCTATTAAAATGTATGTCAGGATATTTGGATGGGTCTTTACAAAATTAATTCAATTTTCATTATATTATTATAATTAAAATGCATTTTTTTTATTATAATATAATTTTATTACTTACAAATTTGTTGATATCAATATTTATCCAATATTTAACGAGTACCTTTGTAGTATTTTGCGGGAAACAATATAGCCGATTATCAATTTTTATGAATGGTATTTTCATTTACAGCAATTTCTAAGATTATCTATTTTCATTGAAACCAATTTCCATTGATATCAATTTCGATTGAATACAAGCACCTCGAATGCATTTTTATTATCGGAAGTTTCGCCATCTATAGCCTCCCAAAAGAAATATAATGTGTTTGCGTGAGTGTGTTCGATAACTCCAATTAATTGCGAATGTGTCGACATAAGTCTTCGCGCTCAAAAAGGTTTGTAAAATTCTGGAGCTTCTCTGGTCTGGTATTCTGTGTTCTGAAGTATGAGCCGACTTCTTTGGTTTGCGTATTGCGCTAAGATTGGATTGCATTCTAATAATCTTGCTTGCTGATTTTCTAATATCATTTGTGCAATAAACGACGATGATACGGACCGAATTTAAACTCGTCTTTCTCGCGCAAGTACGTCACATCTATGTACAGCGTTTGGGAGTCAAATAGGCCGTAATGCATTATCATTTGAAAACATTTGTAGAATTTACGCTTCAATAAAATGTTTTTAAAATTATTAAACTAATTATTTTGAATCTAAAGATTTTATTTTCAATACAGTTTATTACGTCCTATCTGTGCAGTTGCAGGCAGTAGAAATCGAGATTGAAATTATAATCGATAAACAAAAGTGACAGATATAAGATATTTCAAATTTCCAAAATAATACATTTTCAAAAATGTGGATTGGTGCTTACCGTCAAGCTGTTAAGATAAATTTAAAAAATGGTAATTTAGGATATATTTACTATAATAATAGAACAATATGGTTTTAGCTACTTGTATAGGGCACTTTTGAAACTGGTTCGTATTTTTCAATTGCAAGTAAAAACTAAAAATGTCAATAGACGGCACTAGTGCAGCAACTCAAGTAACAAATGTTATAAAATATGAATGGAAGTTTCCCCTGCAATTATTTTACTTGCAGCATTCTTAACTTTTATTTTAAATTAATTAATTATTTTAATCAAAATAAATATCACGAATCCTCACGATGAGCACTTTAGATAATCTGATATTTGTAAACCTCAATTTTATTTTCTTGCTGAATGCTGAAGAGACCGGCGTGGGCATACCGTTGTAAGTGTATCGTGGTGTTAATCATAATTTTATAAACAATGAGTATTAAAAGGCGACTCGCATGTTGCGTTATAGAGGCTGCTTTTCTAGAAGCAACAAGGCCGAATTAACTACTTACGATGGTTGGGGCTCATCTGGGCGAGGCAAAGTTTTGCGATGACAAAAAACGGTCAATGGGTTTTACGTATTTGGGGGCCCTTCGGCAGCAACTCAAAATTTACATGATGACAAAAAAAAGAAAAGATCTTCAGTTTTGTATTTCGCGCGCTGATGTCTCTCGGGGCCCCCACCACATATTTGAGCCTTACGCGTTGTGGCCTTTTCAATCATTAAATCCCCGCAAAAACAAGACGCGCAAGCTCTGTGCTGGGGCCACTGCCGACGCGACGGCGGGGGCCTGAGTCAGTGGCGGGCCGTTAGTATATGAAGTGGGAGGGCGAAGGCAAAAAATAGTATTCGCATGACGTGCGACGTCGATGGTTCGGCAAACTACTTTCAACACTTCGAGATTTTAGTTTTAAATAAATTTGTACAAGCTATATTGTCACAGATTACAAAACAATCTGTGAAGTAACACTTATTTTCTCGGTTAGTGATAGTGTCTGATTCTGATGTTAATGAAAGGTTTATAATTTGAATCGGCCATTGAATTCGGATTTATTTTTTAATTTATCAAATAATATATATATATATATATATATATATATATATATATATATATATATATATATGTATACAACCATTATTGTTAAGCCCCCGTTTATACAATGATATAACAATTTCAATCAAACAACACAACCTTTATTTTATTGGTAGGTGTAAAATAAAGCAATGAACGTTCTTCCAGCAAAAGCTGAATCTGATTTTTTATCCAGAAAGCTATTTTTATGTTTTGAAATCTGAAATGCGTGTTTAAACGTTCTATCTGTAGCACCTCCACTTTGAGTTTTTATCTATTTTGTTTTATGATATATCTTACTGTAACAGTGTTGCCGTATCTTCTTTTAGTTCCGAATTTCTGCTATGAACTTTTGTTTTTTAAATGGGACGCCCTATATTTGTTTGTTATTTTGATTTACTATGATATTGTAACTTCAACCATGACGTGTCAAACCAGAACCTTCGTATATCAGGGTGACTAGAAATTGCTTAGGCTTAAATGCATATTATGCCTTTATTTGCCGATTTTTTAAAATACTGCATATTGTTGTGGGGGGTATCATTATATATTACTCGCAAAGGCTAACCCGAAGAGCGACATTAAAAAAAGATTTTTTAGAAAAAATCGTTTAATATTTAAATGGGCGTAAAAGATGTTTAGTGAATAGACAGATAATTTTATTTTTCTCAGGGTTCTTGGAGGTAAGTTAATAGTTTTTGCCAAATCACAGCACTCTAGATTGAGAAATAAAAATTAGTTAAAAAATAGCATTCAATGTGAGAATTACATATGGTTGTACTTGGAATATCTCAACCATTGAGGTAGTATACCGGAATGGTCCCAACGAATGAAAACACGCAAACATATACAGGGTGTTACAAATTTGATACAATGGCAGTTAAAATAGAGCAAAGTTGCGCAATTTAACATCGAATAATAAGTAGTTGACAAAGTTAGACAATTATGACTACCTCCGAGGATATAGGTACGTAAAATACCGAAAAATCAGCTATACATATTTTATTTTTTTCAGGCTGCATTTGAAGAGATATCACAAAATAAATTTTATATCTTTATAGCTACTTTCCATTATCAAGAAGATGGTGCACATAGATTTGAAATCCGACGATTTTTTTTCGCGGTCAGATCAACTAATTTTTTTTTTAGATAGACCTGCGTTTTTTAAAAGCCCTTGATTTCATAATATGTGCGTGAGTACCAGAATGTAAAAACTAAAAATAGAAAAAAAAATCAGCTTTGTAGGTTAAACTTGTGTAACCTACAAAGCTGTGTGTAAAGAGACCTTGTGAACAAAATTACCAAGATAATAGGGCATGAATGCAATGTTTTTGTTTTGGGGTATTCTTCAATATAACATGTTCTGCATTCCAACATACGACAGTTTCGGTTTGAGTACGTGCAGGAGACAAATGCACCCTGCACCCTCTTTCCCCCCGAGCTAATAACCCAAGCAAAAATTACATTATATAAA
The DNA here is from genome assembly GCA_030620095.1 of Kuschelorhynchus macadamiae. NCBI lineage: Eukaryota > Metazoa > Arthropoda > Insecta > Coleoptera > Curculionidae > Kuschelorhynchus > Kuschelorhynchus macadamiae. Next base: position 175,575 of record JAUTXW010000797.1, read on the forward strand.
GCATTTCGGGACTTTTACCTCACAAACATTGAGAACTTTGTTTTTTTTTAGTCTTCATGCTTATGTTGTTCCAACAAGAACCTAGAACTTTTTTTAGTTATCAAATGTTTACCTCCCCCTCTAAGACGGCATTCTAAATACACCACTGATGTGTTCATTTTTGTAAATCCGTATCTTGATCGACACGCAGCTTTGAAAGTGAAGTGCACATACCTATAAATTATAATAATTACTCACATATTAAACAAGGGAGACAAACATGAAAATAGTGTCCTAATTATCAAATAAATATTGTAAATAAAGATATAGTGATATACCTATACAACCTTACTACAGTTTGCTTTTAATAGGGTGACCACATATACTCTTTTTAAGAGGAATGTTCTCTTTTTCGGGTCCATGTACTCTGGTACTCTTACTATTTCCATAAATACGACAAATATCCTCTATTATGAGAAATCTGGGACAAATGATCTCTATTTTTCGAAATCTGGTGCCATTTTCTAATTATTTTTGTTATTTTTAGTCCATATTATTATGTGTATTATAATTATTATTGAAAGTCATTGAATTCTGCGAAAGTGATAAGACTTTACTTAATTATTATACGCTGGTACCTATTTTTACATTTCGTCGAAATATACTCTTTTCATTTTAAAAAAATCTGGACAGCCTACTTTAAATCACGTTTAAGAAGCCAAAAAAAAACTGTGTTAGAGCATGTTGCCGGCACACAGCTTCCAGGAGAAATTGCAATTTGCCATTACAAATTACATTGGGTGGTAATCTGTGAATTATAGCTGGGAAATTCAAAACCTTGTTTTCTTTATTCTGGTATAAATATATAGAATAGCTTGTTTTGGAATAGGATGTTGGGAGCTAGATACGTTCGTTTCAACTTTTTTTCATTATGATCTGTAATTTTGTACGTGGTCACATTTTAAATATAGGGGTGTATATCGTATTCCGCAATGATTTAATAACTAAGTGTTCCCAATCGAACAATAATTAAACACGTTTTAACTGTCATTGATTACCTACGAATATGTTTTTCATTATTCGCATCCGACTCGTCATAACGTCATGCACAACACAGTCTTAATTTTAGATGCACTTTTAAATCTTCGAACGCATGCCTAGCCAGAAACTCGGGTATTTAAAAAATTACAGATTTCTGCTCTTGTTGTTCTTAGTTTGCACTAGATCGCTCCACGTCCGATAATTAAAATTGAAACAAGGTGGCTGCATTCAATGAAAATTGATATTCAGAAGAATCGACATTAATAAAAATTCGAAATCAAAACAATGCATATTAAATAAAACCAGTTACCTTATACCCGCTAATCATTTAAATTCCACAACTCTTATACAATTAAATCTCGTATTAACTTTTATTTATTTATTCAAATGTATATTCAAGTATTTTAATTTCAATGGTAAAGGGCCCGTGTTATATCCGTTTGATGTAGTATAAATTACATATAAACGAAAATCAAAATCAAAATAATGAGCATTATTCTATTTACATTTTTAGGGTGTTAATTGAATTGACATTAAAAAGAAATGATATCGTAAGAGATGCTTTAATTTTTTTTGATATGCGATAAAAATAAATTAATTTTTTTTATTACATGAGTTCTTAAATCAGATTTGCCTTCATACGGTTGAAATAAATTAATCTCCACAAAGTCGTTATTGCATTCTAATGTTTTCGGTATTAATATTAATTTAATGCGATCCCGTTTGAAGCGATTACATTTTAATAAGAGTCAATTTATTAAATATTTAAACTGATTTTTGTATATAGCATTTATTTCATACCAATTTTTATTAACATCGATTTGTTGAAATGCAATAACTAAGGAAAGACGCATGTATATAGAAATTTTAAGTAGGCTGTATACGTGTTAAAAAAGGATAAACAACCACTTTTTTGTGGTATCAATTGAAATGGTCTGCAAAGAAATTGCTTATCATAAAAATGTCATTCGGTAAATTCGGTATCCACAAAAATTCGATATCGGAAGAATTAAAAAGAATAAAAATTGTATGCAGGCAGCATCATTTATATGTTTTGCAATTAAATTTGGTATCAAAGACGCGTATGACTAAAAAGTAAAACGGCGTTCCATACTATCGTCAATTTTATCTTTGTATGATAATCGGGGTCTTTTTTTACCAGGAAATTTTAAAGGTGAAGTAGAACATGAGCGATAACTATGTTCTCTTTAAATTTTTCTTACACTACTTTCCGAAACACCAGTGTAAAATGCAGCGCGTTCTGTTCGATTTTGAATTGGAATAGTCAAACTATTATTTTCACCTTCTCTATAACGCTCACAATAACTTCACGTGCACCGCTTCGAATTGTTTTTCCTCTTTTGCTCGCCATCGCTACTTCGAAATAATAATTCAAATTCAACGCAACGCCTTTATAAAGAAATGAAAACAAATGCTCGAAATGTATAGGCGCAACTGGAAATAGCTAGAAGTTACTAGCGGTAAGTGCATGGAGACTCTAGGCACATCCCAGTTACAAGTGGACCAGTGCGAAATTTACTAAATCCTCGATTAATTTTCCGTACCGCTTAGCTGGTGCACTTTATAGCTGAAGCGGCAAACTGTTACAACAAATAAAATAACAAATTTTAGTTTTCCGCTAGCTTAAAACTATGAACCTTTACTTTAAGGACCGCCCGGTTTTCTTCTCGCACTTTACTTGCCGCCTCCTGACGTATTTCTGAAAGGCGGGGCAGAGGGAACGGCAGTCAGGCTGCATGCCGTTGACCTGTGGTGGGGAAAAAACTGGGGTCCGGGACATGCCCGAGTGTTCCTGGAGGCTATCCCACGACAACCTCTTGTGGAACACCGAAAGGATGACCTGATCCCCCGCTTCATTTTCAATGAAAACTTGATCTTGAAATTGACATCAGCGGCTCAAAAGAACCAGGAAAAGAGGCAAACATACACATCTACACTGACGGCTCGTAGAATCAATCTGGGGCTGGCTTGGAAGTGTATGTACCAGAACTGGACCTGGAAATTAGTACGGCCCTAGGCAAAGGGGTGACTGTCTTCCAGGCAGAACTGCTTGGATTTCTGCAAGGTGCTGTACAAATAGAAGAAGAAAAAATAACTGGTAAAAGAGTTATTATTCTCACAGACAGAAAACAATTCTTACAAGTCCTAAAAAAGAACAAAATAACATCCAAACTGATGCTTGAGTGCCACCAGATACTGGAGGAATACGGTCACAGTGTCCTGGATTAAGGGACTTGGCGCGTAATGGAGCAAAGGGCAAACCATGCGGCCCTGAATCCTTTGCGCCGCTATCTTCTAAGGCAATCAATCTAAAAAAATCAACATAGATTCTAAAAGAGAGATCGGAGAGACAGGGCTTTAGTGCCGCAATTCGTGGCCCTGAGGCTGCTCGGACCGAGTACCTCCTCGGGCTCTCTCGAGGAAATCTTAGAAAACTGGTAGTAATGGTAAACAAACACCTTCACGCCTTGGGCGTCCTCCCGCATCCAAATTGCAAGTTCTTTGTTACTGCCCAGCTCTTGTAAATGCCAGAGAATCCCTTGTGGGGAAAAGATGGCCAGAAATGGCCAAGATTGGAGGATGCTCGGCCGCTACTGTTGGCTGGCTCGACGAGTAAAACTCCGAAGGAGGTTACAATGGACCCACCTGAAAGGCCTAAGTAATAGGTTGGTGCAAGTCATCCTCCATACTCCCTATCTAATACGGTGCTTTTGATTTAATTAATCATTTCAAACCTTTACTATTCCTATTTTATTATTATTATCATTACTGTGAGTAGCAGTAAGCGGCAGAGCCGATGAGTCTGCTACATTATGCTGCTTCATATAGCCTTTAAATTATAATTTACCATCACAGTTCATAAATTCTCTTGGACACATCACAGATTAGTATCACAATCAAATATCACAGTTTGGTCACGGAGTCTCACTTATTATTAAGTTTTCAGAGGTAATGTACTAGACAGTTAGTGATGTTTTTCATGTCTTTGTAGATCCTGTTTTTAAATAGGTTGTTGTTAGGAGCAATAACTGTATTTTTTTTAAGAAGATCCATTTGTACACAACTCTGTCAGAAAGTTTTTTCTCACAAGACTTGAGCTCAAAAAAATGAGTTTTTTAGGGTAGCCTCTTAATTGATTATTTGTGTTTGATAAAAACAGATTAATGTTGAGGTTGAGACCTTCGCAGTAGTTGTTCTTTAGTATTTTGTATGTTTCAACTAAGTCACCTCGATCCCTTCTTTGCTTAACTGCTGCTAGTCCAAATGCTTTAAGGCGTTCTATATATGGTGTGATTTTTAATGAGGTGGAGATATTAGTGAATCTTTCTAGAACTTCGATGTCTTTTATGTAAATTTTGTTATTGTGAATATTACGACTCTTTACTATTCATATGTTTACGAACCCTTACTATGACGACTAAAAACCTTACTTTTTATTTTATACATCCCATTCCTACTTCTTCTTCACGAGCTGACACTATTTCAATTTTACGACTCCATACTCTTCCTATTTTATGAGTCCTTACTACTCCTGTTTTGAAAGCAAAAATAATTTTTTTACACGGGCAAATGCATTTGATGAAAATAATCAGTGCAAACCCTTACTATTTCCAATTTTACGAACCTTTATTATTGCAATTGCAGTATCAAACAGATAACTGCTCTTGATAATCAATACGAACCCTTTCCTATTTTTAAAGTTAATAATTTTTGTTTTATTGGGTAACTGCTTTTCATGACAATAACCAGTACAAACCCTTATTATTCCTATTTCACTACCCCTTACTATTCTCAATTTTACGAATCCTTATTATTCCCGTTACAGAATCAGTTCAAAATAAAATACAAAATCTTACTATTCTTATTTTTTACGACCACTTACTATTTCCTTTTTATATATACTGCTTTTGATGACAATATTCTCTACAAACCCTTATCATTCCTATTTCAACGACCCCTTATTAGTCCTATTAGAAAATCAATTCAAAATAAAATACGAAACCTTTTATTATTTTTTACACGTTACTATTCCTTTTTTTTACGTGTCCATACCATTTCTATTTTACGACCCCTTATTATTTCTAATTTACGAGTCCTTGCTAACGTTCTCTCTGTTGTTTGCAGGTCTGATGATGCTCGAAACGCCGAAACACGTGTCATGTTTATTGCAAAATGTAAAATTATAATTTACTGAGACCGAGACTTGGAGTCTTTTTCTGTGTTTATTATTAAAACTAGGTCTCTATGAGAAATATGGACAATTTCTTCGAAACCTTACTATGCCGATTACAAACCTTACTCGTTATTTTTTACATCCCCTTTGTCACGAGCTCTGAGTGTTTCTATTTTAGGACTCCATACTCTTCCTATTTTATGGGTCCTTACTACTCCTGTTTTGAAAGCAAAAATAATTTTTTTTGACACGGGCAAATGCATTTGATGAGAATAATTAGTCCTATTCCCAATTTTACGAATACTTATTATTACAATTATAGTATCACACAGAACTGCTCTTGATAATCAGTACGAACCCTTTCCTATTTTTAGGGTTACAAATTTTTGTTTCACATGGGTAAAGTGAATCTAAAGTAAATTGAGACAGAGGAAAATTTGGGGTACGCTCAATTTGCTACACCGCGTATATCAAAAAAAGTTATTTTTATTCAGTAGATCGGTTTACAAAAGTAAGTTTAAATTTCTATCACGCCGCCCATGCTTCTCAAAGAAATCACCGACTGTTGAGGGGTATTTACTTTTTATGTTGTCGCAATTTACTTTAGATACAATAACTGCTTTTGCACTGCACTAAATATATTACTGAAAATTTCTATGGAATTTATATAAAAATACCTGCTCTCTCAGGTAAAATGATGGAAAAGAACATATAGGTTGGAATTATGTATGTTATGATGAGATTTGCAAAGCCAAAAATAATAAAACTTACGTTAAAGACTTAAAATGCTATTAAAAATCTTATTCTCCATTCATTTTTTTAATGACACAAATAGAGATCGGTAACGGCGTTATAACCTAAGCGTTGTAGACCTATGGCTGAAGTTATTGCTAAAATATACTGCTTTATGTTTGGTTTCAGTTCTAATTTTCCACTTGTAACAAATTTGAATAACAAATATGCCAAATATACTGCTTGAAAATGAGTATGGCTTTTAAGAAAACATAAAAGAGCATGGTGTTAGCAACAAAAGTAGATAGGTATGGTTTATTCGAAAAAAAACACAAAATTAGCTTTAAAAAATGTATTTTATGATATAAAACTAAACAAAACCAGATCATAACTAAAATTATTAATATCAAGTTTTTTTATGGAAATCTTATAGTATAGTGAATAATGCATCTAATGTTAAAATAAACACGTAACAATTTCCTAAATTCTTACCTAATTTTTACACAAAATACTTCACTTGAACTGAAATATTACCCTCACCGCCGATTATTTTTTAAGACATCAAGTTTTACAGGATATTTTGTTTTTTACACTAAAACGGGCACTGAAACACTATAAACCTAAAAATAGCCATGCACTGCCAGACGACTAATGAATAAGTATAATAAAAAAGTGAGGTTGGATGTTAAAATTTCTTCTTCTTTTATTTTTCTCTTGCTTCTGACCAGCGTTACGTGCCACGTAGGGTGAAATCATGACAACTCATGAAACATACACCAACCTTTTAGTAAAATTTGGATGCATAATGAATTTTCACGGATGTTTGGTAAATTCGCGAAGTACTTTCACAGATCTTTGGTAAGTTCGCGAAGTGTTTATACATTTAAATTATTAAAACGTTTTTTTTATACGTAATAGTGTAAAAACACATTTTAATAGTAAAATATTGATACCAATTAAGTAAACTTTTAACTAAGGTCGAATAACAGAACCCATTTATTATTTTTACAGTTAAAATTATGTAATTTTAACCCAATTTATAACAGTGTACAAACCCTTATCATTCCTATTTCACGACCCGTTACTATTCCCAATTTTACGAACCCTTATTAGTCCTATTACAGAACCAATTCAAAATAAAATACGAAACCTTTTATTATTTTGAACACGTTACTATTCCTTTTTATTTACGTGCCCATACTTTTTCTATTTTACGACCCCTTATTATTCCTATTTTACGAGCCCTTACTATTCTTATTTTTAAAGTTAAAAGTTACAGAATGCGAAGCTCGAATAGGAAATCCTGGTGTTTTGTCCGTTTGGCATCCTCTTTTACAATGATATTGCCATCAGCTGGCGTCGAAAATTCTATCACATCTGTCGCAAAGTCCCATCATGTGACTACGGTATACTAATGTGTCCTAAAGATCATCTTGGCATGCTATGATGAAAACCTCCGTCCCGATCTTAGCCCACTAAACCGTAAAAACGCAAAGGTCGGTCTTTTAGCTAAGCCTTGGTCTTTCATGGTGTTGAAGAATTCACCATGCATTAACTTGTCTTTATACTTTTGTAGGTGTAGACCGACCTCAGCAGCTCACACGTGAGCCTTGAGACGGGCAACTTCCAGCTCGGTAACCAATCCTTTCAGCACTCGCTCTTCGTTAAAAACGATCTGAAGTTCATCCGCCGCCCTGTACGCTGGCCTATACACATTGCTTATTATTATTAATATTGTTATTATTATTATTATTATGACTTATTGTCTCACAGTATTCCCGTGGTTGTATTTTATACTGACGGGATTATACCAAGTCAGTACAAAAAATAAGACTAAAAAAAAGGAAATGAAAAAAAAAACAACTATTGTGTATTAAGAAATGTCTAATGATGCTACATGTTTTCAAAATGACCGATTTTTGGATGTACCTGTGAATGTCTGTATTAAGTCCTAATTGAGCCAAATGCGGTGTAAGCGTTGTTGGGGTGACACCTGTTACTGATATGACGAGAGGAACAATGATGACTCTTTCCTGTTTCCACAGCCTTTTTACTTGCCATTGCCAAGTCGGTGTATTTGGCAATATTCTCACTGTATTTCGCTTGGATGTTCTCGTCCTTTGGGAACAGCCATGTCAATTAAATAAGTGATTTTCTCTTTTTTGGATTGAAAGCTGATATCGGGTCTGTTTGCAGGGACTGTTTTATCTGTGTGGATGTCAATGTCCCAGTAGAGCTTGTAGTCTTCGTTTTCAAGTAAGGATGTTGGTGTATAATGGTAGTAAGGGTCTGTGTTCTCCGTTAGTTTGTATGTTGTGGCTAATGCTGCCGTGCTAAGACAAGAGGTCGTAACTAATGATAATGAGATTCTGAGAAATTCGCGTTTTAAAATGTTGAGTCTAAAACTGTTTTTTTCTGTAAGTGATTTTTGTGATTTTGTTGGATTCAGCTGAGAAATATAATACATCTGAGATACATAAACCCTTTGGTATTTCGAATATTACCTAAAAGAAGATATTTGAGTTTTTGAAGTTTTTGAAGTTACGACGTTATGACTTAGTAAATATTAAAAAAAAAATTATTGATTCTGACGTATCTCAATGTTAGTTGCGTCTTTTTAATTTTGGATGAAGATGATTTTTCATAATGACATGAACTTACTACATTTGGGCTTATGAATATCTTGGGAAAATAATGAAATGCCCTATTAATTACCATGTTTTGTTGTAACAGTTAATAATGGGTTGAGAATAGAAATATAGCAAAACTTTAATAAGTGTTACTCTAACAGTGGATTGCAGAAAGAAGTTAAACCCTAACTAAATGTTAAATATTTGACATTGACGTTTGGTATTAGGCAAATGCCATAGACAAACGTCAAATTTTATCATCATGTTAGCTAACATAAAGTTAAAAAATCTTTTTTGCAATCGACTGTAATACTAGTAATAATAAAAGTCGGAATATTATAGGAAAAATATAAAATCAACAAAATAAACACATTTTTTTAATACAAACGAAAAAAATATATAGGTGTACATATTGGAAAAATCAATCATCAAGATTGGATTCCCCTTGGTTTTCAGGTAAATTTTGCCAAAATATGAGTCTATTTTGGGGAATACCCATAGATTTTAGTTTTTGAATCAGATTTTGCTTTCTAACTACGTTTATGCCTCTGGGAGACTCTCTTCTTCCTGGTTTTGGTACACCCTCCTTCAGTGCCTTTGTAGTAAGAAAATCTAATTCGACAGCAGTACTGTTAAAGCTTATCTTATATAATAACCTTTTCCCTTTGAGAAATATTATTTCACAAATATTTGAAAGGTAAGGTCTCGGCTGTGTCTTATTTAGCTTGAATCGGGAGGAAGCATCTTTTACGTCTATAAAATCATGCACATTCATTTCGACACAAATGTTTTTTCGATTGTTAGATGCTTGAACGCAGTTCCTATAATCTTCAAAGTCTAAAACTTTTCTCTTTTGTTTCAGAGACTTTTCCACTTGGTGGTGAAAAGAGTCTGCGCTCATAAATGTGTGGCCCGTTTGCAAGTACTTTAAGTTAATTTGCTTGACAGATGTTTGCTCTGAATTAATAAAATATACAAAAAAAGAATATAGGGCCCAATTTTTGTTCTGGGCGGCGCAGTTATCCATCCATAATGTTATCTCAGTGGCATCTCTATTGTGAAGCAAAAATGTATTGAAGGTGGATATAATATCATTTTGGGTTCGTCCTGCAGTACCCTCATGCCATATAATAGCAAGTGGCTGTTTATTTTTATTTTGTTTATCAAGAGGGACAAAACTTTCGTTGAAACAGATAATTCTTGGTACAAATATTATCTCCTTGAACATTTCGCATCTTGGCAGCATGATGACCTGAAACCAAAAAATGTTTATTACCTGTAATTTTTTTTTTTGGATAAAATATTCACCTTCTGAAGATCTACTGAAACGAATACACATGTGGGCTCGCAAGTATTGCTAAGTAACACATCTTTTTTGTATTCTTGGCGTGCCAGAATGGCATTCTGATTATGTGCGTTCTATGTTTGACAATGTTCACAATCCAACATTATATTTTCCTTAGAATGATTTAAGGATCTAGTATGATTTTCGAAGGCTTCACATTGCCAACATTCTTCATTACCAAGCACAGCAAAGGATATGTTCATGCTCTTTACTTCTTGTCGATAAAGCTCGTAGGAAATTTTAAAATCAGCATTTTTTCCCAAGAAGTCTTCATACATGCTTTTAATATTTATATCGCTGGGAAGATAAAGTCTATTTGGGGCATGTTCCCGCCGATAGTGCGAAATTGTGGGATTATAAGACTTTATATGATTTACAATGACGGTTCTATCTACTTTTTTTTCTGAGGGGTGACCTTTTTTGGAAGGTTGTACTGCAAGCTCTTCGGGTGAGGTTTTTGAGAGAACGTCTCTTACAATGCGATCATTTTTATCCTGGTACCCCAACGTTCCCAAGAAAAATTTCTTACACAATTGAAAATCTGTGCCTTCTTCATTTTTTAAATAATATTTTATTGTTTTATTCCTTCTTGAGTTTTCTCCTACAGATTCTTTCTTATTTGTGGTATTTTTTGCAGAGGTATATATAAACTGGTGTTGCTGCATCTGGGAGAGCTTCCAATACTGAGAATGGATAATGATTTGCCTTTCTTTATTAATGACTTCTGTACATTTACGTACACATCCACCCGTACGTTTCCCTGAGAACATACTTTTCAAGCCTCCCCTTTTTCTTTTCATCTTTTCTTTCTTTCAGCGGGACGTCAAATGTCTTTCTTTTTCGAATAGTTCCTTTCTTAGTATACATTTTTTGGTCATTTTTTTCTCCAATTTCTATAGCATCATTAATTATATTGCCCAAAATTTCCTTTGCAATATCTTCTGAGCCTATATGAGTTATCGGAGAAATCAAAATGTTGGACAATATGGTAATTTTACCTCCTGGACCTGAAAAATAAATCATTAACAAGACAATTAATAAAAAAACGTAAGTACCTTTGGAACTATGATGATCGTCATTCCTCTTAATCGTAGATGAAATAGGACCTAATGAGGATTCGACAGTAATATCTGACTTGTTTTGGGTGCCAGCTTCCCTCTCAGCAGGGAAATCAAAACATAGACGCCGCACGTGCTTCTTCGGTAACACTTCAGAGGTGCGTTTTCCTAAATTTTTATATAGGAAATCATTATCATTATACAGGGTAATTCATCCTAACTTATTCATTAAAAGTTTGTTAAGGTAATCGGTATTTTCGTGTTAAAGATACAGCAAAACAAATTTGACTTTCCTATTGTATACTACTTTTTAAAAAAACGGCAATATCGCAAATTTGTAAATATTTTATATCGATAGAGCATCACCGTTTATATAAACAATAACATTTTTAAAACACTCCTATGTAAGTACCGTTTTTCACAAACTTCTAATGAATAAGTTAGTAAATCACCACGTAAAATAAATTTAAGTCGTACTTACTTTTATAATTATTATTGGGTTCGTAGTCCGGATCTTTAAAAGTTTCATCCCCACACTGTTTACTTTTTGGGGCAATCTTGAATCGAGCGGATAGCTGCTGATTAGCTCTAGCCAATGCGATCATTTTTTCGGCTCGACTTTCAAACATTATTTTCGTACTATGACATAAAATAATAATTGATATTTAATAGACTCCAGAATCTATACAACTAATATCTTTCAGCTTTAATAACGCAAATATGATAAATACAAAAACATAACCTATAAACTTACCTGTTGAATTTTCTTTGTATACAATGTAATAATTTACACCACTTTATTAATCTAAAAACTAACCCAAAAAATCCACCGAACAACCCGTAAACTAAAACATTTATCTAATAATAAATCAATGATTAATAAATCTTTTGTTATGCAAATGATGCCGGTATCTCATAGACGATAAACATAAAACATAACCACACTTTTTACAAAATAATAACTGACATTAAGTCGTAAGTCGTAACTACCACAAACAAAATGGAATTATCTCACTGATACTTAGTCAAAAAGTCGTATGGGATAACGATACGACAATTCGTCTTTGTACGTATTAGATATGACATTTTAACTTTGTATTGCTGCATTTAATTTTGGTAATAACCAAAACCAAAATGGCGTAAGTGATACATACGACATTTTGATTTTGTACGAATTAAATACGACATTACAACCTAGTATAAGCTCAATTTTCGGCAGATCATCAAATTATTTCAAGCATTTCTAGTGTAGATACGACTTCTGGACTTAGTAAATCGATAGATCTCATCACGTCCTTTTCAAAAATGCTAAAAACTCAAAATACCAAAATTTGTCAGTTACGACCTTTTGTCTTAGTACGGCAGAATGCTTGATGAACGACCTTCACTGTTGAGTTCTGTCTCGCGGTGTATTCAGTTCCGGCCATTATTCTACATCCACTCGCTATGTGATCGATCGTTTCTCTCTGCTGGTGACATTTCCTGTACCTGTCGTCTTCAGTGGTTGTGTCCTGGATGATGTGCTTTCGGTAGTTTATGGTTGCGATGACTTTGTCCTGGATGGCAAGTTGGAAGCCTTCTGTTTCGGAGAACAGCTGCCCTTCTTGTAACCACGCATACGAAAGCTTTTTATGTATGTGGTCTTGCTTTATGTGGTATCTGTGTCTTCAGTGAAGTGTTTTTTCAGACCAGGTGTTCATCTTTTCTACTCGTGATTAGATGTGGCTGTGCGCGTCTGCTGCGTGACTCGTTTGAGACAGGTCGAGCGGTGTATAATTCTTGTCTGCCTTCACTATTGCCTTGTGGAGGTTAGTTTGTTTGTTGTGGAAGAATTTTCTGAGTTCGTAAATTTTTAGCGATTGTATATCTATAATTCCCCTCCCTTCTTCTTTTCTCATGATGGTGAGTCTTTCCTTGCATGCGTTGGAATGTAATTTTCCTGTGTTTAGTGAATTTAGAGCTGTGCCTTTGTGCTTGTGTTTAATTTTATGTCATCCATGTACAAGAGATGGTTTATTTTGTGTAGGTTATTTTTTTGGTGTTTAATTTGGAATCCGAAGTTTGTGTTATTCAGTGTGTTTGAGAGTGGATCGAGAGAGAGGCAGAACCACAAAGCGCTGAGTGAATCTCCCTGGAATATACATCATCTGGTGTAGATCTCTTCTGTTTCGATGTGCTCCTTTTGTGTTCCCAGGTTGATTTTAGTTTTCCACGTACTCAAGATTTGAGTAAGGAATTGCCTGATGTTTTTATTGACTTTGTATAATTCTAGCACTCTGGTTAGCTAACTGTGGGGTATCGAATCAAATGCTTTTTTATAATCTATGTAACCAGTATGAAGGTTTCCGTAATTTTTCCTGGTTTGTTCCATGATGAAGTTGTCTATAATTAGCTGCTCCTTGCATCCTCTGCTGTTTTGCCTGCACCCCTGAGTTTTTGGGTTTAAGGTATGTTATTCCTTGGGTGGTAAAACTGGGGATATTTAGATTTTATATGACTGTGAACATCTTAACTAACCAGTATGTATTGATTTTGTTGACCGGTTAGTCGACGGAAACTGCGACAAATGTGACGCAATTTTCATAGTTCAAATAAAGCTTTGCGGTATCTAAAAAAAGTGGTGACCTTGTCTCATTCGGCATATTAAGTCTCAACTTTCTGTTTCTGAAGAACAACTAATAAAGCCTACCTCAGCGATTCTGCTATAACACTAATAAATTTTCATCACTATGCACTGAAATTATGCTCTTTTTTGAAAGATAAATCATCTTATGAAAGAATATAATTAGAAACAAAAATATTTCTTGCAAAGCTTAGTTGGTTCAATTATATTTTTCATTATACTCAAATCAATATGCTTTCATGCAAACACTCTCACTTGTAAACAGTCCGCATTCCCACTCATTCGAGGAAGACAATATAAAAGTAGCCCTCACACATCAAAAACAACGACCAATGATGCACTTTTAATAGCCATTCAAGCCAAATAGCCCTGACTAATCCTCTCGTCGTTTAAAACAGCTCTAATTCGCGTATTGTGGTGGCAAATAAAAGAACACATTTCGTTTGTAACCGACTAATTAAATTACCAAGCGGGAGAACAATAAGGACTGTCATTGGCTGTGAATGAAACAGATTACGGCTGAATGCATTCGCGACAGACAAAAGCTGGATCAAGCGATCTTTAGAGCTATTTGATTAGGAATTTTGCCTGTACCGATGGAGATTTACAGGGTATTATTATACCCTGAAAGTAAGATTAGACATTCCATTTCAGGGAGACGCTTTCCGGTTGTGTGTATACAGTTGAGGCGACGAACTGAAAACATTGTTTCGTGTGGAAAAGTTAAATTATCTTCTCTTCGAAGAGGTTTTTAAAATTGTTCAGTTTATTTGTTGCGTCTAGACTTATGAAGAAAATTTTTTAAACTGGTAAAATTTTGGTATGAATTCAACATGACGGAACAAAATGGCGGCCTTAAAAAATTAGTGTAACAACTACTTATTCAATTAATTTTAAATTATACTCAAACAAGAAGTGTGGTATTTGTAAAATCTGGTAAAATACTGGTACGAATCGAATAGAGTGAAACAAATGGCACCCAATAAAAAAAATTGAAAAGACAGAACATGTGTGTTACTGAATGCTTATGTGCGAAACTAGATTGTGTCATACTTCACTATTCCTAATAATAGAAGAGAATCATTAGGAACAGTGGCGGCTCGTGGTGAATTATATTGGGAGGTCAATAACAAATTTAAAAATAGCCATACTTAAAATAAAAATAAATATCTTATTTTTAAATTGCGCTTTAAATTCTCTTGAAGTTCAGGTCTACTCTTCGTTCTTTAGAATTGGAAAAATACTGAATGACACGTTCGTTAAAATTGCACGCACATTCCTTTTATAAACGATTTCTTGATACTTAACATTGCTAAAGCAGATAGTCTATCTTGGCCCAACTCCTCAACAAAATTCATAAGCCCTCGAAAAACCCCTGGATGCCGCGTATTGCAAGTTCGACGAATATTTCATGTGATATGTAGAAAACATATGTTTTTTTATTTTTTCTTTTAAGTGTTCTAAGTCTTTAACACCGGTTTTGCACCATAAAGAGTCCTTAGATAACAACAAACAAACATAACAGTAAAATGAGTTAGAGACAATCACATATCCAGTTAGCTAAATCGTACATAATTTTGCGAAAATTTCGATGAACCTCTGTATTTTTGTCTCTACTAGTTTGTCGTATACTAAGTTCTGGCAAATTGCCACCACCTACCTTGAATTCAGTTATTTTCTCAAAATTAGTTCGTTAGCACTTTTTAGTTGTTTATTTTTTTGCACTAGTCACTACCGACATTTTATTTCATCTACATTCACAACTCAAACATAGACCACCTTGAAATTGGTTATTTTCGCAAAATTAAGTTCGTAAGCACTTTTTAGTTGTTTATTTTTTTGCACTAGTCACTACCAACATTTTATTTCCTGTATATTTCCAACTCACACACGGATCATAAAAATAAAAAAATATATATAACAAAAAACAGTATATAAATCAATTTTTATCGATTAAAAACGTCCGAAACAATATCGAGTTAGAACATCGACCGCGTGAACTCTGAACAATTGAACTTCCGCGTGCCGACGTGATGCCCTGACCGATCGATCGAATTACGAGAAGACACCGGCTGATGACCCAAATCGCAATTTCATTTTCCATTTGCTAGCACGTTCGGTTACCACTCGGTAGCTGTGAAATCTTCGGGTACTTTCGTCAAGCTTTAAGGTTAAGGGCAATTTGGACTGCCCAGCCTAGCTTAGTATAGCATATTTTATTATGCCTAAGGAACGCCATAGCTAATTTTTAATAACAGGGGATTTTAATTTGCCTCTTCTGAAATGGTCAGCTTCTCAGAATGGTGTCGCCACTAATGTCACGGATCCCTGTAGTTAGTGTTTTTCCGATTCGTTTTTCTTAAATAATTTAAAACAATTTAATAATATCCCAAATGTAAATAACAGAATATTAAACCTTATATTATCAAAATCTTTGAAAGTAAATGTTAATAATATGATGGTGTCAGCCGATACTCGGTGGAAATCCATAATAATATGATGTAAAATGTAAAAAACAAACACTATTTTTTACAAACACTTCCGCTATATTTAATTTAACAACGTGACATGTTTCACTACACAGTAGCTTCTTCGGACGTTACATCTCGAATGCACAAGCTTACAAGTTAAGGTGATATTTATATAACTAAGTATAATACAACCATTTGGAAATTTTAATGCCTTAAAAAAGGTCTAGGAATTTTTACGTACTAGCAATAAAATAAAAAGAAATTACCTAAAATTATTAGAACATATTTAACAAAGGTGAATTATTGAGATCTACCTGATCGTTTAGCAAGCAATTTGAATGTTTGAGTGTATTTATTTCTAGAGACTCGAGTATATTCAATTTATGACCCTTCTTTTCTAGGTGTAAACTTTAAAATTTTTATTAAAAGTATGACCGCTCTCAATTAAATGGTTTGAATAATTAGATTCGGTTTTCCCTTTAATAAAACATTTATAATGCTCCTCTATTCTTTTACCGAAATGTCTGCCTGTTTGACCTATACATGTTTTGTCACAATCTCCACAGTTTAATTGGTATACACCTGATTGTTCTAGTTTATCAGACTTAGTTTTATTATTTTTGATATACCTACTTAAAGAATTATTTGTTTTATACCCTATTCTAATATCTAAACTATTTAAAAATGCACCTATTTTAGAACTAGAATTACCTATATAGGATATAACTTTGTACGGAGTAGTTTTTTTCATTAATATTAGGATATATCATAGATATAGCTTTTTTATATAATTTTTTTTGTAATATTTTATCAATAATGTTTAATGAATATCCATTGTTAACGGCTATCTGCTTAATGATGTTTAACTCGGTCTGATAATTAGTTTTACTTAAAGGTAATGAGATAAGTCTGTGAATCATACTCTGGAAAGCCGCTAATTTATGTTGAATTGGATGACATGAGGAATTGTGTATAGTAGTATCTGTATGTGTTGGTTTATAATATACCGAAAAATCAAGTTTATTGTTTATTTTTTTTTTAATAGTTAAATCTAGAAAGTTTATGCTGTTATTTGCTTCTAGTTCAATTGTGAATTTTATATTAGGATGAAGGCTATTGATATAATTAAGAAAAATATTTAATTGACATTCAGTTCCCGTAAAACAGGTTAAAACATCATCAACATATCTATGCCAGTATATAAAATGTTTGGAAAGGGGGTGCTTGTTAATCTTGTTTTCCAAGGTATCCAAAAATATCTCTGCCAGCAAGGGGCTTAATGGGTTTCCCATAATTAAACCTTCTTTGCTGGTATAAAGTTTATTATTAAATTCGAAATAGTTTTGTTCTAAACATTCGGTAAGTAGGTGCAATATATCTTGTTTTTTAACAACATTAACTGATTTTTTTTTAAAAGACCTTCAACAAGTTTAATGGTATCTTTAGCAGGAACACTAGGGAATAGATTAGTGACCACAAACCAAATTAGTTTAGCATTATTTGGTAACTGTATATCTTTGATTTTATTAACTAAATCTAAAGAGTTTTTAATTTCATATTTTACTGAGAACTTAGTATATGTTTGAATGATGTCTATAAGTTTCTTAGATAGTTTGTAAGATGGAGCTGAAAAGAAAGAAACTACTGGTCTAATAGGGAATCCCGGTTTATGTAGTTTAATTAAAGAATATAATTTTGGTGGTTTAGGGTTCATAGTGGTATATTTACTGATGTCTCTGTCATTAAACAAACTCTTACAGTTTTTGATACAATTTTTGAGATATCTGTAAAATTATGTTTTAAAATATGATATTTATCTGGGATAAGAAAATCTAATGTTTTGTTAATATATTCTAACTTATTAATAGCAACTACAGTATTGCCTTTATCAGCTTTCGTAAAGATAACATTATTAGATTTATTTTATTTGTTCTATGCATTGAATTTCTGAATTTGATTTGGAATCTTTAAGAAATTCTTTTTTAAGGAGTTTTGAACTTCCAAATTTTAAAGGCATATTTGCAGGGATGTCTCGAAGTGCTAATTCAGTTTCAGCACCTAATAATTCTAAGTTTTTATTGAAGTTGGTTCACGAATATTGTATTTAAATCCTTTTTCTAATAATTTAACTTCAGTATCTGAAATTCGACGCTCGATAGATTAGAAAATCTATCAAAAAATTGGTGATTTGAAATCTGTGCTGAATTTGGGCTTATGTTATTATTTTTATAATTATTAGATATTAGAGAACAAAGTTTCTTGTTTTGTATAAGGATTTTTTTGCGTATGATTGATTTAATTTTTTCTCTTATATTTCGATCAAATTCGAGAAATTCAATGTAATGCAGTTTAAATAAAAGTTCAGTATGAATTACTTTTAAGTACGTGTTGTAAATACCTCGTTTTTGGAATTGTATCTTCTTTTCTGCTGATAGCCATTTCTTAAGACCAGCGGTGGAGCCTTCTTGTGCTGCTTTACTCTGAACGAAACGTCAATTAAATATTTTTCTTGATAATATCAATAGCATGCATCCTAATATAAAATGCAAATAACAGCATAAACTTTCTAGATTTAACTATTAAAAAAAATAAACAATAAACTTGATTTTTCGGTAAATTATAAACCAACACATACAGATACTACTATACACAATTCCTCATGTCATCCAATTCAACATAAATTAGCGTCTTTCCAGAGTATGATTCAAGACTTATCTCATTACCTTTAAGTAAAACTAATTATCAGACCGAGTTAAACATCATTAAGCAGATAACAGTTAACAATGGATATTCATTAAACATTATTGATAAAATATTACAAAAAAAATTATATAAAAAAGCTATATCTATGATATATCCTAATATTAATGAAAAAACTACTAAAATAGGTGCATTTTTAAATAGTTTAGATATTAGAATAGCGTATAAAACAAATAATTCTTTAAGTAGGTATATCAAAAATAATAAAACTAAGTCTGATAAACTAGAACAATCAGGTGTATACCAATTAAACTGTGGAGATTGTGACAAAACATATATAGGTCAAACAGGCAGACATTTCGGTAAAAGAATAGAGGAGCATTATAAATGTTTTATTAAAGGGAAAACCGAATCTTATTATTCAAACCATTTAATTGAGAGCGGTCATACTTTTAATAAAAATTTTAAAATTTTACACCTAGAAAAGAAGGGTCATAAATTGAATATACTCGAGTCTCTAGAAGGTAGATCTCAATAATTCACCTTTGTTAAATATGTTCTAATAATTTTAGGCAATTTCTTTTTATTTTATTGCTAGTACGTAAAAATTCCCAGACCTTTTTTAAGGTATTAAAGTTTCCAAATGGTTGTATCATACTTAGTTATATAAATATCACCTTAACTTGTAAACTTGTGCATTCGAGATGTAACGTCCGAAGAAGCTACTGTGTAGTGAAACATGTCACGTTGTTAAATTAAATATAGTGAAAGTGTTTGTAAAAAATAGTGTTTGTTTTTTACATTTTACATCATATTAAATGTTAATAGATATGATTCCCCTTTAGTGGCTGAGGATGCTCATCATGTGTCGCTGGATATTAATATCGATCTCACCTTGGCAAAAAATCTTCCTTGTAGTAGTTATCTAAGAGCAAAATTTGGGGAAGCAGACTTTTCTCTTATTAACAATAAAATAAACTATTATGATTGGAATTTCGTTTTTGGTTCTGGCGATATAGATGAGAATGTTCGTACACTTTACACAATATTAGAAAATATAATCGATAATAACGTGCCAAAAGTAGTCTTAAAAAAATCTCAATATCCTGTTTGGTTCTCAAAAGATACAGTTAGATTAATTAAGAATAAGAATAACGTTCATGGTAAGTGGAAGAACTACAAAAATGCAGGTGACTACACTCGTTTCTCATATTTAAGAAAAGAAGTTAAAGCAAGTGTTAAAAAAGACTACAAAAAATACATTGATAAAACTGAGGGTTGTATAAAAAGTGATACAAAATATTTTTGGTCTTTTGTAAGTAATAAAAGAAATAGCAAATTTTTACCAAATAGTTTATCATATAACGATTTACATGCTTCTACAAATAAAGACATATGTGAACTTTTTTCTAGATACTTTAGCAGCGTCTTTGAACCATGTATGACCCCGTCTCAAGTTAACTATGTTCCCGCTTTAAATTGTTTCACCGTAAATCATATCTCAGAGCAAAGTATTAAAAGAGCGTTAGCTAATATTGATCCAAATAAAGGACCGGGCCCTGATGGTATCCCTGCATTTTTTCTGAGGTCATGTCCATGTCTCTGTGAACCATTGTATATATTATATAACAAGTGCATTATAGTTGGTATCTACCGAAAGCTTTGGAAAGTCGCACAAATAGTACCTGTATTCAAACCGGCGTGGCTAATTATAGACCAATTTCATTGCTTAGTCGCTTTGGAAAATTATTTGAAACACTTATTTATGAACAGCTATTTTTCATTATAAAATGTATTATAGATTGTAATCAACATGGTTTTTATAGAGATCGCTCTGTTCTTACAAATTTAATTCCTTTTACTCAAAATGTATATGAAGCTATGGAGAGCGATCTGGAAACGTGCGCTGTATATATCGATTTTTCCAAGGCTTTCGATAAAGTCCATCACCCTACTCTTTTAATTAAGCTTAAAAATTTCGGAGTTCACGGCAACTTGCTTCGGCTTATGGAAAGTTATTTAAAGGACAAGTCACAATATGTAGCTCTGAACGGTGTTCGATCAAATTATGCAGTTGTTACCTCTGGGGTGCCCCAGGGGTCACATCTGGGTCTTTTACTATTTAGTATTTTCTTAAATGATATTGGAGAGTGTTTTACTCACTCAAGTTACTGTCTGTACACTGATGATCTTAAAATCTCTAAAACCATTAATAACGATGTTGACCTTAGAAATCTGCAAACTGACTTAAATTGCTTTTCGAACCACTGCAAAAGGAATAGGCTTTTTATTAATCTAGATAAGTGTCAATACATCATGTTTACTAGGAAAATATTGAAGCCTTACAGAAATTACAGTCTGTACATAAATAATTCGAAACTGAATTATAGCGACACGGTCAAAGATCTGGGTATAAGTTTGGATTTCAGGCTCACGTTTGATAAACATATAGAACTAATTACACAAAAGGCGCTAAGAAATTTAGGTTTTTTACTGCGTATTACTACTGGGTTTTTAAAAGTATCCTCATTAATCATTCTGTTTAATACACTAGTTAGACTTCTACTTGAATACGTGACTACAGTTTGGAATCCTATGTATCAAACATATATAACTCGAATAGAATCTATACAGAAAAAATTCGTTAATGCTTTAAATTATCGTTTTAATAGAGAGAGAGACATTTTTTTTACGTATACCGATAATTTAAAATTTTATAATATGCAGTCATTGGAGAGTCGGCGAAAATGTTTTGATATATTTTTTGTTTATAAAATATTGAATAATTTAATCGACTCAGAATACTACTTAAACAAAATTTCATTTAACGCTAATTCACATATTCTTCACAATAGGCTGCTTTTCTATATACCCAGATCAAGCTCTAACTACTTTTCAAACTCACCATTTATGCGATGTACGCGAACGTTTAATAATCTTGTCCGGAGCGACTGCGATTTGTTTAATTTACATGTCCTAGCTTTTAAGAGACATGTCAAAAATAATTTGAGTTAGGATTATTGAGTTTTTTGTTTTACTAATACTTTTTGTTCAACAAATTGAGTTTACCTCAGTTCTAGGTTTTTCTTAGCAATAAGTTATTTTAAGTTTAGTTATAGTTACCTTGCTCAACCGCATTGTGTAAAAACTAATTGTAACTTTGTGCTATCTTGTCATAGGGCAGATCAAAATGCCTGTTGGATGGCCTTATAAATAAATAAATAAACGCAACGAGACCATTCGAACCGCCACGGTCAAACGAATAATTTATTTTCTGAAATATTTTTGGTTAAGCGAATAATTTATTTTCTGAAATATTTTTGGGACCTCATTGACCAAATGACCCTATGGAAGAGCCGCCACTGCTATGGACACATTTTAGTGAAAGTAAACGCACACTTTGGACTAACTTGGGTATATTTTGGGCACTATCTGGTATATATTTTGATCACCATTTGGGCCTCATTTTGTCCTGTCCAAAAATAAGTGTCGACACTTTGCCTAATAAATGTCTATAATTGCTCTTTGGGATTGCTCTAGTCTTGTGAGTTCCCTTACATAAGAGCAAGGAAGAAGGGCTGAATCCCCTCGGTATTTTGGAGAATTTTCTGTAATCCCTGAACTTACATACAAAAAGTTAACCATGCTTCTGTATCTCAACATTGTAGATTGCAGACCCACCCGTCAATTTTTTTTAAGGCGACCGTATATTTTTATTAATTTACGTGGTATTTTTTGTCGGCAATCAGAAGAAGAGACTTTGCATATTTTCATTATACAAAGTCACGAAAAAAGTTTTTGAACATTATCATTTTAAGAAGCCTCCATACATTTTTGGGGATGTCTCCAACGGCAATAAATTAGAGCTGCGAAATATATGAAATAATAAAAACGCGACATGCGAGGAATATAATTCATCGCCCAGTTTAGTCTTTTTCCAGCGGTTTACACTGAAGATTGGTATCATATATCTAAAGGTTTTGGAATTCATTAAAATTCAGTGCAGGTTCAGATTCAGTCATTGTTTGTGGCCTACGGGGAACGATCGTTAAATGAATAAATGGCCATAACGTACCGAAACAATTGGCATCCCGTTTTCGTGAATTTGTCCTAATTTTTAACCGACTAAAAAAGAAGGAGGTTATTAATTTGGTCCTACGTATTTTTTTATGTATGTACATTGATTACTCCGTGATGGTTTGACAAATTTGAATCACGCTTTCAAGCAAGAATATTAAAAAAATGGCAGAATTGTTTATGCAAGCGACGACAATATATTACGTTCACCATCTTATCAAGAAAAAATAGTGAAGTGTAGGTATATGTGTTACATATATTGTCTTTTAAACATTTTTATTGGGCGCCATTTTGTTCTATCATATTGAATTATTACCAATAGCTAATTTGTTTCGCCATCTTAAATTCGTACTACAGCTTTACCAATTTATCTCTATATCACACTTAATTCCATTTATCTCTATATCACACTTAATTCTTGCACAACAGCTGAAATTGATTTAATTCTATTACGCAGCTATTTTGTTTTGCTATCTTGGATTCATATCAAAATATTGTCAGTTCATTCCTATGCAACACTTGATATTTTGAGGTAAATTAGTTCTTTCTTAACTTTCTAAATGGTTTTCATATACGATCCTCTTATTGTTTTATTAGAGTGGGGTATTATCTGTTGAATACTCAGACACACAAGTTGTATATCCTACATGAAACCCATATTGTCAGTCTTTACCAATTCCGTTGGTCCGCAGATATTTCTTAATAATACACCACTCTAACATAACAACAAGAGGATCGTTAACGAAAACCATTTAAAAATTTAAAACCTGGGAAACATCTTCGGACCAACGGAGTAAATAAAGACCTATAATATGGGTTTCATGCGGGATATAGAATCTATATACGTGTCCTGAGGATGCACCACTAAAGTTGCAAAACGTCGGCTATTTAAAAATAGACTTTTGTTTTTTACTGGATCCTAACCCCAAATAATACATCACTCTAAGATAACAAAAGGATTGTTAACGGAAACCATTAATAAACTTAATATCTGAAAATTATCTGCGCACCAACAGAGTAGTTAAAGACTAATAATATGAGTTTCACGCAGAATATACAATCTCTATATATATTCTAAGGATGCAACAATAAAGTTGCGAAACGTAGACAACTATTTAGAAACTTAGTATCTGGGAAATATATGGTGACCAACCGAGTAGGTAAAGACTGATAATATGGGTTTCATGCAGTACATAGAATCTATATATGTGCCCTAAGGATGCAACAAAAAAGTTGCGAAACATCGTCTGTTTAAAAATAAACTTTTTTTTTTGCTGGGATCCTAACCCCAAATTACACACCACTCTAACATAGCAACAAAAGAATTGTTAACGAAAACTACTTAGAAACTTAATATCTGGGAAATATATGCGGACCAACAGAATAGGTAAAGACCTATAATATGGGTTTCATGCAGGATATAGAATCTATATGTGTCCTGAGGATGCACCAATAAAGTTGGTTTATTTTTAAAAATAGACTTTTTTTTTTACTAACCCCAAATGAGGAGCAACCACGCAAAAGTGAACAAATCCACTTTTGCTGAAAAATGAGTTAGGCATTGAATCGGGTAGAAATCGGTCTTCTCTCTAAGATCCCAACCGCAAATTCAGCCAAGAATAAACAAATCCTTGTAAAAAGATATGCTAAAATCTCACATTTCAACCAAAACGCAACAAATCCATGATTTAATAATCCTCGTTGATTTCAGTGTTAAGTTTGACAAAAGGCAACAAATCCTTCTAGTAGATATGAAGGCATTGTCAAAAATCATGCAAAAGTGAACAAATCCTGTAACACTTCAGAACCAGAAATAAAAATTCATATCTTGTACATGGGCTGCCATCTCGTCTGGGATATCTTTCCTTGTCTAAGCTTTCTTTCCTTGTCTAAGCTTCTAACCATCAATACATGTTGTTAATATCGATCGTTGCTTTGCGAGAGCTGGTGTTAATTGGAGATTGGAGGGCATTTAAATTCCATATTACGTTTTTATATTGAAACTTATAGTTATTGTGTTTTTTGTTTATTTTGTGTGATGGAAGAAACTATCGCAGTTGCTGATGGTAATAGCGGGTCTCGAAAAAGGCCTCGAAAACCTAGTAAAAGGGATCTTGAACGAATTGGAAGGTAATGTTTAAAGAAAAATATGTTCATTATTTAATGCGAAGTTCCGACTTGTTGCCAAGTTGTTTTGTTTGTTGTTGTGGATTGTTTTTGGGTAAAATCAGTTTAGGGGAAGGGGTAAACGTGGGTTTAATTGGTGAAAAATTGCAATTTTTCCCAAATATAATAATGTAATACGTCGTTTTGTATGTTTCGGGTATTCTAATTTTAATTATGACATTTGTTTGGTATTTTAATAGAAAATAAGGGATGAGGGTGGAAAATAAAGGGATAAGGGTGGAAAATAAAGGGATGAAAAGTTAGATTTCAATAAAAAATTGATCAATATTATGTCGTTTCAGTTCTGTAATTCTATAAAGCGTTTGACAATTTATAAAAATGTTAATGTTGGGGATGAAAAAGAGTGGGACGGGGGTGAGTTTAATAAAAACTTGAGTAACGGGTTGTTATGTGGGTTTTCGGGGGTGTAGATTTCACTTTTAAGACTCATTTTGTATTTACTCGAAAAAATTAAGTTGTGGGCTAGATTTCTGAATATACTATATACATAAATTTAACCGTACCGAACAATTGGGTTTTAGGATCTTTTTAATTGCAGGCACGAAAGGCCCCTATTTAAGCCTTTCAACCAAATTAAAAAATGTAATCACAAAGGAAAACGCACCAAGTATGAATGTTCAAAAGTAACTGTTGCTGAAATAGAACATTGTAGAAACAGAATTTATGCCAAACCAAATAAAGTCGCGCAAGACATTCAAATATGTCACCATATTATTCCGGCAGTACCAAAAAGGAAACGACCCAAAAAGCTAAAGCCCACCAGAAAACACTCGATTTCGGTGGAATATATTGTAAGTTATTTAATGTCATGCTTTTTTTTATTTTTGATAAGTATATTTTTTTAGATTCCAAACCCGTTCGGCCACGCATTCAAAAAAGTATGCCAAGGTTTTTTCTTGTCAGTTACACAATTAAGCAAAAGTAGGGTTATAAAAGTCGCACAAACTTTAAAACGTGGTGACGTTCCCAAGGAAACACGTGGAGGTGATCAGGTATCACATAAGTTGGAACGCAGCAAACAAGAAGTTCGTAATTTTTTGAAAAGCTTAAGAGGTCATGAAAGCCATTACGGGCGTGCCAAGTCCAAACGAATATACTTAAATAGCAACCTATCGGTAATAAAACTATACAAAATGTACAAAAGGGACCCTCAAAATGTGGAACCTATAGTGTCATTGTCAACATTTCACAGAATATTCTCTACTGAATTTAA
Organism: Kuschelorhynchus macadamiae; assembly: GCA_030620095.1. Lineage (NCBI taxonomy): Eukaryota > Metazoa > Arthropoda > Insecta > Coleoptera > Curculionidae > Kuschelorhynchus > Kuschelorhynchus macadamiae. The sequence continues at coordinate 201,826 of JAUTXW010000797.1, forward strand.
CATTGGTTTTAAATCACCTGCAGCGGATGTGTGTGGTATGTGTGAGCGACTGAAAAATAGCATTCAGAAGGAAAGCAACACCAGTAAAAAAAATAAATTGATTTTAGAAAGTAGGATTCACAAGTTAATAGCCAAAGCATTTTACGAATTAATGAAAGAGGCTCCACCATTTTCTAAAACATATTGTTTTGATATGCAGCAAGTACAAACATTGCCCAAAAGTGCTGTAGGTGACGCCTTCTATTTAAGGCAAATCGGATATTACACGTTGTGTATTGTGTGTATTCCACAATACACAAAATCCTGTTTTCTATACGTGGACAGAGGACCAAGCTGACAGAGGTTGCACGGAGGTTGGCTCAGCTCTACTAGATTTTTTAAATAATATTAACATTGAAGAAAACATTACAGATTTGCGTTTGTTTTGTGACGGCTGTGGCGGCCAAAATAAAAATGCTCATATACTGCATACATTATTATTTTGGCTACAGCAAACTACAACAAACGTACAATCAATTACTCTGATATTTCCGGTTAGAGGTCATAGTTTTTTACCCGTTGACAGAGTATTTGGTAGAGTTGAGAAAATATTGCGGAAGGAGTCTTTTATTAAAAATAATGAACAATACCACGAATTCTATAGACAAATAGGAAAAGTAAAGGCACTTGGTGTTGATTGGCTGCTGTATAATATTAAAGGACTCGAAAAAATTTATCGGAAATTTCCGGGCATTAGTGCAGTAAAAAGAATTCAAATAAAGTTAACAAATGAAAAGAATAATATTGTTGTTAAGTGCCGCGGTCTAGTTAATTACAGATTCGAATCGGATTTAGAGACTTTCCAAAGTTTAGGCAAGCGAGGGTGCTCTTCAAAAAATTTTAGGTTAGAAGAGTTACCATTAGAACGCCGATTACCCCCTCAAAAAGTTTCTAATGTCGAAAGTTTGCTAAAGGCGGCATTCGGTGACGATTGGCGGGCGGATCCCGAATTGGCATATTATAAAAATATTGTTGATAATGATGTAAGAAATACTACAGACATTGAAGATGACGATGCTGAAAACGCAGGAGAAGAAGAAACAAGGAACTGTGACTGTTTAAGTGAAGAAGATCCTGCACTGCACCTCTAATTATATTAGAGTATTTAACCAAAAATTAATAATATTTTTTCAAGGAGTTTCTCTAAATTTATTTTTTTTTAAATATCTGTGACTTTTACTTTTTTTTAAGAAATAGTGTTTTAAGTTGATTTCTGTTTAGTTCGATAAATTTAAAAGATGTTTTTGCTTAAAGTAGGTCGTTTAATATTTTCCAGTCAAAACAGAACAAATCCAAAAGATGCGTCAAACAAAAGTGTACAAATCCACATCATTAAAGCAAAAACGAACAAATCCATACTAAATACCGCAAAAACTCTTGTAATATTTTAGCAAAAATTTTCAAATTTTGAGGGTAATATCTTACATTTTTTTCAATTTTTTTAAAAGAAAAAGGTTTTAAGTTGTATTTAGATTTAGGGCTATAGCAAAAAATATCGTTTTATACAAAATTATTAAAAGTGGATTTGTTCACTTTTGCGTGGTTGCTCCTCAAATAATGTATCACTCTAACATAACAATTAGATTTTTACCAAAATATTACTAGGTCATCCTTATATGATACTTAATTTTTGATAAAAATTTGAAGGCAATAGGGTAAGTGGTCTTTAAACTATGCGGCAAACTGACAGACAGACCGTCAGACGGACCGACGGATTTAATAAAACATATATTTTGGCACCTAGGGATGCTAAATCGTAAAGATATATAAAACCTGAAAGGGTGATTTTTTTACGATTACAAACATTTTGTTTGGCCGCCATTTTGTTCAGCCATCTTGAATTAGTACTACAATTTTTTTAGTTGAACCCTATACCACAATTAGTTATGGCACACAATTTGAACTCAAACCCTTAAGCAGTTTTATCAGGCCGAATTTTTAAATTTTTTATTAAGTCGCCATTTTATTCCGCCATCTTGAATTCTCTCCTAAAGGTTACCAGTTGAGTCCAACATAACACTTGATGTTTTTGCAAAATTTGAGATAAATTGGATAAGTAGTTTTTTAATAATAATTTATTTACAATTTCACTAGGCCGCCATTTTGTTTCGCCATATATGATTTTTACCAAAATGTTACCAGGTCATCCCCATATGACCCTTAATTTTTGGCCAAAATTTAAAGTCAATTAGCTACGTAGTTTCGAAGATACGCCGCGAACAAGCAGACAGACAGACAGACAGACCGATGGAATTGAGAAAACATGTTTTTCGACATCAAGGGACCCCGGAACATTAAGATCTGAAAAAATCTGGGAGCGTGATTTTTACACTATTACAATGCTTCACTTTTACGAGGGAAATAAAAAGAATGTATGCTACATATGCCATGGAACAAGGTTATTTATTTAAACCGACTTTCACTATAAATCGCGAATAAATAGATCTAGCGGATAAAATAAACATGTTTATAAAAAATATAGACTTCAATGTTTCCCAGGGACCCTAGAAAAAAAAATCAGTAGAAACAATTGTCTTAAAACCCAGAAAACGAACGAATATGAGTTTTTCATTAATACTGATAGAATAGCTATTACAATAGTAATAGATTTAAAGAAATAGCAAGTCAGGAGCCTGAAAACCAAAAAATTAAAAAAAAGATCGTCACTGTAACTAATGACTATTAAGTTCACCGATGATGCTACAGCTGTCATCTCAGCAGGAAATGCAGTGGAGTGGAAAAATTCAACAAGTCCTGAAGGACATGAACAAGTGATGCTTCTACAACCAATTGGTCCTGAACAAAGACAAAACGATCATAGTTCCCTTCTACAAGACCATACCAAAGGTTGTACTGGATAATAGTGAGTCACTAGTAAAATACCTAGGTACCTTCATTGACTCAAAACTATCATGGAAAATGCAACTAGAACATGTTTCTAATAAACTGAGCAAAGCATATTATTATATTAAAACTAAAACAGGGTGTCCCAACTACGACGCTTTAAACGGCTTACTATGGACTAGTGTATCCATACCTCAGCTATAATGTAATGCTCTGGGGGCAGTCTGTCGGTGTGAATCGGATTTTGGTGGCACAGAAACGGATTGTTCGTTTAATCTTTGGACTAAAACCAACGGACACATACAGGGAAGTTTTCAGATCGCAAAAGATATTGACGATGCCATCAATATACATATATAAAAGCACCCTTTATATAGTCATAAATAAGAATGGTCTTTGTTATGTTTATACACTATTGTTTGTGATAACTCTGTATTTTTGTCATTCTAAAATTATTTGTCATTTTATTTATATATAGGTATCTAATTGTGTACTTTAGTCTAAGTTATAATTTTTGACAGAACCTTGGTCATATGTAAATGATTTTATGGAAGAATAAATTATTATTATATTATTATTATTATTATTAACAAAGATAGATTCGTCTCACACAGGTATTTGGGAGGCCTCTTGAAGAAGTTGATAACTTTGGAAGGGAACAAATGTGAATTCGACAAGATCGAGCTCCTGCTCGTTACCATCGGAAAGTTCGGGAATTTTTAAACGATCGTTACCCAAAAATGGAAGAGAGAGATTCATTCAGTGGTCCCCTTGGGCACGTGACTTAACACCTTTAGACTTTTTTTACATTAAGGATCGTGTTTGTGTAGAGTGATCACAATACCAATAGATATGAAAAATACGATGCGGGATGCGTGCAGGACAATAACGCACTTTGTGCTAAAGAAGGTGAAGGAAAATACAGGGTGTTTCCTAACTACGTTACTTAACTAAAGAAGGTGATTCCTTAGGTCATTTTAAGAAAAAAAAGTTCGTATGAACATGTGCCCGGAGTTGTCTCTATTCTGAGATACGGGGTTTATAATCATCATAAATATCCTTAAGCCGATTTGGCTGAAATTTAAAATTGTCATTTTTAGTATAAAACTAACTTTTTTTAAATTGAAATAAAACTACTAGGCGCTATTCCGGCCCTAACTAGATTGAAGTTATTTAGTCCAGTGGCGTCTCAAGGGGCACCGCAAGCATTATTATTGAGAGAAAAAAGCATATTAGTGACTCTTTTTCAGTTTTTATAGTTTTTTTAGTTTAAGCAACTAAAAATGCAACCTTTTGGTCTCTTGTGTTCTGTTCGAATCTAGCTTCGTTTTCGATAAAAAAAAATCACTTTCAACCACTCTAAATGTTTTTACATTTACCTGGGGGAGTTTACCTTACCGTTATAAATAATTTTAGTAATCCTCAGATGACTGTATAACATAGTTTTTTCAACTTAGGCAACTAAAAATACAACTTTTTTGTATCTTGTGTTCTGTTCGTGCCTAGCCTCGTTTTCGAGAAAAAAAATAAAAATAACTTTAAAACACTTTAATAATTAAAAAAAACTATGTATTAATTACTATACATAAATGACAGAAAAATAAAATATAAACAATTTCGACCTTAAAGTAGATAAACAAAATGACTATCATCTGATAAAATACACGATAGCAATCGCTTCGTCATTGATTTTCTGAAACGTTCAAAAATTCCTGGAGTATTCCTTGACACTGCAATTGTCGATTATTCGAATTCTCAAGTTGTTTGCATCTAGTACAGGAGTTTTATAAACCAAAACATTCAGATGACCCCATAAATAAAAATCTAGAGAATTAATATCAGGACTACGAGCTGGCCAATTTTGAGGTCCTGCATGACCGATCCAACGATTGGGCTAAGTAATGTCGAGATGCTGACGAGCAAGGAGAGATGTAAAGAGACGAGATGTAAAAAGTCTGTATAGGATTCACTTGTTAATATTGCTGGCAAAAGATATGAGATAGTTAAGTAGTCATCAATAATTCCTATCCATACGTTCAGCGGAAATTGTGGCTGAAAATGTTTATCGGCTCAAAAATGGTTGTTATGATAATTAACGATAGCATCTCGTGAAAAATTTGCCTCGGCCGTAAATAAAAAGTCTGGTAAAAAATTGGTATTTTATGCCACCGTATGAGGCAACCCCTTGCCTGTATGTGATATGGTTATAGTAGATTTCTTTTTAAAACTTTCCAAACTGCTTTTGGGCTGACTTGAGGCTGCATTTTCCTGGTACTATTTGAAGGATCTCCTTCGACCGTATTAAGTATAGCTTTTTCTTGTTCGGATGTTGATACAGTTTCTGGTCTTACACCACCTGTATTTTTATTAAAACTACCAGTTTCAATTAATCTTGCATACTATAGAATACTCTGTTAGGATATCTGTCTTGGTAAATTCTCCGTGCCTCTTCCGAATTTCCATTTGCGAATCCCTAAATATAAAGTGCATGTCAGTCAATGTATACAGTATACAGTACTGTCACTGTATGCTGATAATAGTAAGGTTAACTCCCCCAGGTAGGTGTAAAAACATTTTGAGTGGTTTAAAGTGATTTTTTTTTATGGAAAACAGAGTTAGATACAAACGAAACATAAGAGACCAGAAAGTTGTATTTTTAGTTGCTTAAACTGAAAAAGCTTTAACTGCAAAAAGTGTCAGTGGCGTACTTTTTTTCACAATATTTACTATTGCGTTGCCTCTTGAGACACCACTGGATTCACTAACTTCAATCGGTGCTTGAGTTATATGCTACACCCTGTAGCATAAAACTCAAATTTCTTTTTTCTAAAGAATACTCGTACCAATTATGAGTGTTCCATATTCAGAATCAATGGCGCAATAGAAATTTTTTACAAAACTGAAAACTAACTTTTTTTTTAAATTGAAATAAAACTACTAGGTTTATGTATATAACATTATTAATAAAAAAGTTATAAAAATTAACGCAAAATCTAAGAATAAATTAAAAAATAGTATGTTCCTTAAAAAAAACAGTTATATCCGCCACATTTTTTTGAACCATCCTCAATAAATATACTCAAAAATAATTTTAAACTGTGCACTTCCAAATTTCCTTATAATTATTGTATTTAACATAATGGTAATGAACTCTATTCTATAGTTGATTCAACCTGTACATTAAGCCTCCTAAAGAAAATAACGTTTTAGTTAGCTTTCATAAATCTGAATATTAACAAAAGACGTAAGAGGGAATATTTTATAAATTGCTCTGTTTACTTAGTTACACAAAACACTAAAGTTATATCGGAAACAAAGGAACATTTATTAATAATTCAACGTTCCCTATTCTTAAATCTAAAAGACTCCTTTATGATTGCTACATTTTCTTCGCTCTGAATAAAAGCGATTTGTTACCGAATTATTTCAATTACTGAATAGATCAGATGTAATGGACTTAATTTTAGAAGAGAATGCCGAGCAAGAAAAATCCCTAATAATTGGGGACGCTAGGAACGAAATGATAGATCTCCGTTTAGTTAAATTAAAGTTGAAGCCCGCTGTGTTAATTTATTTTATTTTAGAATGCAGAATAATGCACAAAAAGGCGAATTTGATACACTTTCTGGGCACCTGAAGAAAATATAATAATTTGTTGTTGTTGTCTTTTGTAAATGAACATGTACTATACAGGGTTATTCACGCAACCCGTTCATTAAAAGTTTTTGATGATGCCATTTAGATAAAAATTTCAAATTTTGGGATTGAGATAAGGTCAAGGGGTACTTCTTTCTTGAAATATATTCAACTTCTTGTCACTTCCGGTTTAACTGGAAGTTGGTATCAACTTGCTTATTTTAAATGGAACACCCAGTATTTTATGATATTTTTGGATTCTACGGAGAATTTTAATGCTATTTGATGTAGCATGTCTTATACCTAGGTTCAAGCGTTCTTAAGATACTTGACCTTGAATTGTCAAATTTTTATACAGTTTTGGTGCCCTAAATTCAGGTTTCTATTTTTTTATTGAATTTGTCTATTTTTATAAAAATTCGCATTTTCAAAGCTGCTAAAGTTCGTTTTTTTAAATGGGACACCCTATAACTTTATGCACTATCAAATGTAGAATTTAATTTTCTATCGAACTGTATTAAGGTTCCTTATACCTATTCGTAACCATTTTCGAAATAATCAGGTTTTTATTAAACTATCGTATATATTTGCTAAATGCTTACACCTTCCCGTAGTAAGCCATGGAAAAACAATTGTGCTTTTCTATTCAGCATGACAGCTGATTTGAAACTTTTAAATTAAAATAAAATAACACTGAAAAGCTGATATTCTCAATTTATTTTATATTCGCGGAGAATGTTACAAAATATTGAGAGAGAACGTGCCATGTTTTTAATGAAAAACATCCTCATTTATCGTCAATGAACAAGAAAAAATTAAAGAGGATTGAAGCGAAATTTTTTCGTTTCGGAAAAGGTAAAGTTATAAAAAATGTAATAAATTGTTTACATTATTTTTAACCATATCTACTATGTTCGAGACTGTTCTAAATTTGTTTTAGTGAACTTAAAAATTATAGCAATCTAACAATCAACAATAAATAAATAAAATAATAAAATTGAATTATAGCAAATGTTCTATATGCTGTCCATTGATTTGAAGACACATTTCAATTCTTCTTTGTACACTTGCTGGGGCCCGTTGGATTTGTCCGTTTTCTAATTCGGCAAAAGCTGTTCGTATCCTGTCCAGTAAATCTTGTTGGTTATTTACTGGGGAAGCATAGACTTTAACTTTAATAAATCCCCATAAATAAAAGTCTAGAAGTGTTAAATCAGGCGATCGCGGGGGCCATCTCCAAGGGCCATTTGGACCAATCCAGCGATATTCAAAAATTCGAGATAATTGGAGATAAACTGCAGCGGAATTATGTGCTAGTGCCCCATCTAATTGATACCAATAATTTTGCAGCTCACCAATAGGAATTTCTTCTATAAATTCAGAAACCGTCCCTTATAGAATCTCCAAATACTTATCACTGTTTAAATTGTCTTCATAAATACAGTACCGCACCTGATCATTTAATACCATACCGAAAACATTGAAGCTAAACCTCTCTTGAGAACGTGTTTCGCGTAAAGCGTGCGGATTTTCTGCTGCCTAGAAATGTTCGTTTCTTCTATTTGTTATTCCTTCTCTAGAAAATTTCGCTTCATCGGTCCAAAATATTTTTGAAAGGAATTGAGGGTCCTCTTGAATTTTCAAAAACATGAATTCGCAAAATTCTACTCGTCGGACGTCATCACCAGGTCTCAAGGCTTGCACGTTTTGGAAGGAATAAGGGTGCATATGATGTTCCCTCAAGATTCTTTGGACAGATGAAGAAGAAATTCCCAAATCGTTTTCTGCAGACGGTATTGAACTTTGCGGGTTTGCGTGGAAATAAGCTAATGTGTTTATTACGTTATCCTCGGCATTTGTCACTGGTTTCGGAACATTTTTTGTAACTTTAAACTTGCCAAAGTTCGTTTCAATCCTTTTGAATTTTGACTTGTTCATTGGCGACATATCAAGGTGGCGTTCATTAAACACACGACACGTTCTCTCCAAAATTTTATAACATTCTCCATGAATATAAAATAGATTGAGGATATCAGCGTTTGAGTATTCTTCCATTTCGATTTAAAAGATTTAGTTTATCAGTGACAGCTGTTGATAAATAATGCATAATAATCATCTGTCATATTGGATATTGGATCTCAATTGTTTTTCCATGGCTCACCATTGGAACATGTAAACATTTAAGCAAATACATACGATATTTTTATAAAACCCAATTATTTCGAAAATGGTTACGAATAAGTGTAGGGAACCTTAATACAGTTCGATAGAAAATGAAATTCTACATTTGATAGTGCATAAAGTTATAGGGTGTCTCATTTAAAAAATCGGATTTTAGCGGCTTTGAAAATGTGAATGTTTGCCGCTAAATTTAGGACACACTGTGTAAAAATAGACAAATTCAATAAAAAAAAAATAGAAACCTAAGATTATTTACTGATTGTCTGCAAAATATGAAGATTACATCTTCAAAACTTACAAAAATATGAGATTTTAAAATTTGGTACCCCGAAGGCTCATTTTCGGTTCAAAGTCAAATATCTTAAGAACAAGTTGCAAGTTGATACCAACTTCCGGTTAAACCGGAAGTGACAGGAAGTTGAAAATATTTCAAAAAAGAAGTACCCCTTGACCTTACCTTAATCCCAAAATTTGAAATTTTTATCTAAATGGCATCATCAAAAACTTTTAATGAACGTGTTGCGTGAATAACCCTGTATACTATACCATAACATGGAGTGATTTTGATACAACGTCTTTACATTCTAATATTTCCAACGACTTTGTTATGATTAAGGCTTTTTCCGATTCCAATTTGTTTTGCTTTAATGTGGATAAAACAGTGGACTTATCTTATAAAGGGACTTTACAATCACTTCAGCTACTTAACTACAATATTAAATAACTTGAGCCGTTTAAATTCCTGGGTTTGAATATAAATAACAACTTAAAATGGTCTAGGCATTTTGACACTTTAACTAAAAAATTTTCTACCGCCTGCTTTGCCATTCGATGAGTTTCAAAGGTACTGGACGTGTCCTCTGCCAGACTTACTTATTTCTCTATTCGAATCCCATCTCTGCTATGGCCTTCCCTTTTGAGGCTGCTATACCACCGTGTAATTTCTTAGTATTTTTAGGCTTCAAAAGTGAGCAATTCGCTATTTGTATGGTCTAAATCGTCATTTAGACCAAACAAATTTTCCTTCTCATCCAACCGTCTGTTTGATAAAAAAAGGACATTCCCGGAAAGACCACAACACTTGTATCCTACCAGAAACTCTAGGCATGACTTATACCTTCCTATTCCTACCACAGAATTAATAAAAAATCAATTATTTACAACGCCATAAAACTTTGCAATCATCTTCCAGAACATTTAAAAAATATCCCTATGTTTCACTCTTTCGAAAATAAAAAACCAAAGCGTACCTGATTGAAAGACCTTTTTACTGCGTTGATGATTTTTATAACCAATAAGTCTCATTAAAATGTTTTTTATTTGTTTGTTTACCTAAATCTTTTTGGGTGTCATCTTCCAGCTGCTAGCATAGAATTTGAAAATCATTTTATTGGGGAATGAACTGTCTGATAGTCCGTTAAAATGTATTAGATTAAAGTTATACTTTTTCTATTTTTTAATATCTTTTAATTGCTATATGATTTTAATTTCAATGTCATCGAAATTATTCACTTCGCATATGTATTGTTTATTTCCTTATTATTAAGGTCACCTGGTTTCATTAACCGCTTTACGGCAATGTTACGAATATAACAAATGTTATATTTGCAATATATGTATTTGCATTGACCTATCGAAAAATATGATTTTTTTTTCGATTAACATTTCGTTTTTCCATTGTTCTGTTTCGTCCAATACAGTTATTCCTACTGGTGGCGCATACTATTTTTGGCCCCTAGTTTTCACGTTCTGTATTTTTCAAACTGGTGGATTAATTTTACTAAATTGTTTTACTCTATTTAGGAAAACTGATTGTTTTTCAACGAAAATGAGGTAAATATACCAAAAGCGGTTTTCTCCGATTATTTCACTTATCCAAAAAATGTTCATACTTTCATTATTTTTCCAATTTATGATCAATTTTTAATTTTTTTTTGTCAAATAATCATTTACAAAATATAAATCGGGCAACATCGCAACTATAATAAAAAGCCATAGGGATATTAACCTGATAAGAATAGATATTATCCTTTGATCTATGTCACAGGTCGAGAAGATAGTTACAATTTCTAAAGTATTAAAGGAATACGCAGGGAACTAAAATTTTATGATTTACACAAAGATGCAAACATAACTAGTTGATGGATCTCGACAATTCAGGTATTTACGGCAACAATTTGTAAAGACAAATGGTTCTGATTTTAATTATAAATTGTTTACAAGTGGAGTCCCTTAAGATTCGGTCTTGAGACTTATTCTTTTTTGTTATACATTAATGATATCACCAACCTAAAAATTAATGGAAAAATTTCTTTCTGTGCTGACAACACAAGCATAACATGGAGGCCTTTGATATAACGTCTTTACATTCTAATATTTTCAACGATTTTGTTATGATTAGGGCTTGGTCCCATTCCAATCTGCTTTTGTTTAACGTGGATAAAACGGTGGCCTAAATCTTTTAAGGGGACTTTAGAACCACTTCAGCTACTTAACTGCAATATTAAATACGTTGAGTCGGTTAAATTCCTGGGTTCGAACATAAATAATAACCTAAAGTGGTCTAAGCATATTGACACATTAATTAAATAACTTTTTACCGCCTGCTTTGCCATTCGATCAGTTTCAAAAGAACTGGAAGTGTCTTCTGCCAGACTTACTTATTTCTCTCTATTCTAATCCCATCTCCGCTATGGCCTTCCCTTTTGGGGCTGTTGTACCACCGAGCAATTTCTTAGTATTTTTAGGCTTCAAAAGAGGGCAATTCGCTATTATATGCGACAGCGAGGGCTGGCGAAAAAGTTCGTGACTGGTTAATGTACTTACATCCCATATAGTATACAAGATTTTTCCCCCTCCTTGTATTGTATATTTACAAGAAAATGCTGGATATATTTTTGGATTTTCATTATCATTACATCCGATAGCATTCTCATTAAATTGTGAAGGCAGCCGTGATCCATTGCCAGAGCAACATAAGCAGTTTCTATTTTATCAACAACGTCAAGTTAACAATTCATAGCGAAAAGTTTGAAGAAGTCGAATTGTTTGATTCTGTGTGGACAAAATGGATGTTTCAGACTTAGAAAAATCAGCGAATATTGCTTGTTTATCTTTACTACCGGAAAAGTCGACAAAAAGGTATGAAGCAGCATATAAATCCTTTAAGAATTGGTGCCAAAGCAAGACGGCTACTGCAGTCTCAGAAACCTTGCTTTTGGCGTATTTCCACGAAAAGGGTGCTATATTGAAGTCCCCATCAAGCTTACCGTGTGAGTCTTCGATGTTGAAGTCCACCCTTTTTATAGAGGAAAATATAGATATTTCTAAGTATCCAAAACTTCGAGCATTTTTGAAAAGAAAAAATGATGGTTATAGATCCAAAAAATCTAATGTATTTAACAGGAAAGATGTGAATATGTTCATGCTTCAAGCCCCCGATGATATGTACTTATTGATGAAGGTCGTAACGGTAATGAGGGTTGCTGGAGCGTGCCGTTCTAATGAACTCTGTGAAATGAAAATGGACAATGTTAAAATAAGTCAAGAAGTCATAATTGTGACCATTCCTGACTCCAAAAATGGAATGTCACGTACATTTACAGTGACAAAAAGTGACGACACGACGGTTTGTAATTTCAAAATAATTCAAAAGTACATTGATACAAGATCCCACATGACGTTGATGTATTAGCTATCAAGCGACATGGTGGATGGAAATCCGCTACTATTGCGGACAGTTACGTAGCTGAGAGCCTCAATAATAAAAAGGAAGTGGCGAATAAAATTTTATACAATAAGACCCAGCCAAAAGTCTCTTGCAGTGCTTCAACAGTGACAGAAACATTGGTTAGAAATGAAGGATCTGTGGAGTCAGAAAATCGAGAAGAAACGAGAAAACGTGCTTCCAAATTTTGTCAATAATGTGAATAATTGTACCATTAATATTCATTTTAATTAATACCACCGGATTATTGTCCGGATTTTTGTAATATGTTGATGAAATCAAAAATTAAAACAACTTATAATAATTTTAGATTATTATTTCCCTAGGGATGTAAGTTGACTTACATCGTGTCGTTAAGGGCAACCAATACCTTGTTGAGTAACTTTCACTTACGTCTGTCAATGCAACGTCAAAATAGGTTGCTTACAATACAAGGTGGAAAACATTATTATCGAATAAGGCTTGCTCTAGCAGTGACGAATTTTTTGACGATAATTTTAAATAGTTTTATTATTATAATATTTCTTCTTATTTTTATTTTTGTTGTCGTTTGTTAATTTATATATTTAATATTTAATCTTTTCTCGCTACACTTTTCGTTTTGCTTGATGTTAATAGATTAACTAGATATAGCCTATATTTTAATTTACATTTTTTATATTTTAAATTTATTATTTATATTTTATAATTTTTGTTAAAACTAAGATCCTGCTTTGTAAACGAGAATTTGTTTTTTAAAGGCAATAAAGCAATCTTGAATTTGAATTAATATCCCATGTGCTGTAAATTCTACGCTCATGTACTCCCAGTCAAGGAAGTGTTTACGTTTGAGAAATAAAGAGACACCAGGTGGAAAACCACTATCAGCGCTATCTTATTGATAATCAGCACCTTCGGTGCGAAAAGCTTTACGTGGAAAAATACGAAAGGCGCCAGAAAGGAGGTAAAAAAAGTCTCATTTTCTTTAATGGAATGTATGGAGTACTTACATAAAAAAAAGTCGGGGCTGAGCTTAAAGCAGAACGCGTTGAATTGAAACATTTTATGTTTTTTATGGCTCAAGGTTTACGGCTTTTTTATGAATATTGAAAGGCGTTTATTGCGTTTTATCTTAGATGCGATTATCTTTATGATTTCTACCTTATTTCGAACCAAGTTGAAGCCGTAAAGATAGTTAAGAGTTATGGATTGGGGAAATGTTTATTTTATACTTGACTAGTTCTAAGTAGCTGTTAACTCGTACATTTTTATTGTCTTTTATCTATTTTGGGCCAAAGTTAAAAGACAACTTTTTACTTTCCATAAGTATATTTTATTATTAGACATTTTAAATAAGAAAAAATTGTGATCGGGAATATTTTAAATTACAAAAGACACATTTTCAAATTTCTTTTTTCTGATATGTCTATATGTAAGCCAAATTTGCGTTTACGATAACTATTTAAGTCAATTTTTTTTAGTGGCATATATGTAATAAAATATCTCACTTGCTTAATAATAATAATAATAATTATTATTATTATTATTATTGTCATTTCATTCATTCCATTTCATTTCATCAGAGCCGACCTTGTTGGAACGCACGTTGTCTGTTCCGATCAGTCAGCTTGCACATATACGGCCATCATCAATCATGCCAAACTTCATATATTTTCGTTATTTTACGACGACGATATGAAGGACTGCAACAACTATTGTAAGTTCATGAGCAAAATCACTACATACAGAACGAGTCTAGCGAAATTTTCTCAAAACCAAGAACAAAACATATGTGCATTAGAGAGAAACCAACAACAATGGGCAAACAAACACACAATAAAATGATCTACCTTCTACTAACAGGCGATCTAATGTCGAGACACTTTGAGCTTCTAAGACCACAAAACATCAATCCAAACAACAAAGCATCGGGTGAGCAGCGTAACGTTCTAGGACCCTACGGGAAAGGACAGAACGACCAAGCAAAGGAAAATAGACCCACCAAAAGTCTTGTGCCGGCTAAGCTGACGCATTACAGAATCGAGCGAACCGATCATCTGTTGCCCAAATGGATGCAGAAATACAGCTGACACAGATGCTAATCAAATACAACAACATGAGCCCATTACAACAGCGGATATATCGCAGCGACTACTTGCAACTACCAAGGCAGGTAAACCAAGGAAGAGGTTAAAATGCACAAACGAACGGTGATGCATTCCCAATACACCGCTACCAAACTTGAGACAACTTCACCAGGATACGGACATAAACTGCATACACTTTTCATAGCACAATATCCAGAATATAAATCACTTGTCACAAAACAGAGAGTAATAGATCAAAAAAGAGCCATCACTAAGTCCAGTTAGCTCACACCACTCGCATTGCAATACATCAAAACTATGGTAGCTGCTGAACTAAATATTAATCAACCTAACATTGAGGCTAGTGGGGCAGTTGCCGAACCGATCCCACATACAAACCAGCCAAACTTTGCGCAAGAGGATCTGCAACCTCACTCAATGCGCAGTAACGGCGAAGCTCCCAGCAACAACCCATGACAGATGACAAGCACCACACAGTGCATAGGACAAGTACATCATTCGCCCAAAGCACCGTACATACAACTACACCTCGGACCGTGTCTCACACAAGCAATCAAAGTAGAAATGGAGTCACATATAAACAAATGGTCAGGCACCGATCCTACAACAAGAGATCGTATTCCTCGTGTAATCTTCAAACAAGACACACAAAAACCAAAGACCATCAACGAACACATAAACTCCCGCCACCACGCAGAAACACCAACAGCATAAGACCAAAATTCAAATGGCAGATACGGATCGAAAACAAAATTAACACAATTAGATAAAAATTGGAACATCTTACCCAATCCATGAATGGCAATAAGTCAAAACGTATCACGCAAAGTGATAGATACAAAGAGTAAAATGAAAGAAAGGACGCTAACAACCTGTTTCGAATAAGCGAGAAACAGTTCTACCAAAAAAACATGTGCAATGAGGAGGCACGAGTAATAGACCCGCCGACCAAACAAGAAATCATAGAATACCAGAACAGCATTTGGTCAAAACCGAAACTACACAATAACAAAAAAAAACAAAAGAACTTTGCAATGACAACACAAGAAGTTGCAGAAACAATAAAATACACGCATAACTGGAGATATCCTGGAATAGATAACATTCATAACTTCTGGTACATACAGTTTGCTTCCACACATGAAGCTCTCACTCGCCAAATTAATGAAATTATTTTAAAACCTAGCAAAATCCACAGTTTTATCACCCTACCAATAACATACCTTAAACCCAAAAACTCAGTCACTAAGAACCAGTGAAATTATCGACCTATTAGGTGCCTTCCAACTCTATATAAGATCATCACAGCCACATGTACCAGAAGAATAGAACAAAATCTAGTACACAAAAACATTCTAATGGAAGAGCAAAAAGGGTGCAGGAAATACTGTCGAGGATGCAAGGAGCAGCTAATTATAAACAGCGTCATCATGGAACAAACCAGGAAAAATCATAGAAACCTTTACACTGGTTACATAGACTATAAAGAAGCTTTTGATTCGATACCCTACAGTTGGCTAACCAGAGTGCTAGAATTATACAAAGTCAATCAAAACCTCAGGCAATTTCTTACGCATGTCACGAGTACGTGGAAAACTAAAATCAACCTGAGAACACAAAAATAACAAATCGAAACAGAAGAGATCTACATCAGACGAGGTATATTTCAGGGAGCGCTTTATGGTTCTGCCTTTGTCTCTCTCCACTATCACACTGAACACACTGAACAACACAAACTTCAGATTGCACATACACCACCAAAAAGTACTTACACAAAATAAACCATCTTTTGTACATGGACGGCATAAAATTATACGCAAGCACAAAGGCACAGCTAAATAAACTTCTTAAAATCACCGAAATGTTTATCCTGGACATGGAACATGGAATTTGGTATAAGTAAATGCCAGCTACTTCATATCAACAAGGGTTAGTTGAAAGACCACCCTACGACTGAAACAGTTAATAATGAAACCATAGATAACATGCTCAAAGAAGAAACTCGAGACGGAATTTGAAACCAGACTCACAAAACTGAACTCCAGAAATCTAGCGAAAATTATTAACATCTTCGCCATACCTATTCTTACGTATTCGTTTGGTATCATTAAATGTACACCCACATAAATAGAAAACATTCACTTTCTCATACGCTCTGAATTCATTAAACACAGGAAGTTACATTCCAACGCATGCAAGGAAAGACTCACCATCGAGATAAAAGAAGGAGGGAGGGGAATTATAGATATGCAATCGCTAAATAAAAAACAAATTTACGAACTCCACAACAAACAAACTAACCTCCACAAGGCAATAGTGAAGGCAGACAAGAATATACACCGCTCGACTTGTCTCAAACGAGCCACGCAGCAGATGCACACGGGCACATCCAAACACGACTAGAAAAGATGAACATCTGGTGTGAAAAAATACTTCACGGAAGACACAAATACCACATAAAGCAAGACCACATACATAAAAAGTTTTTATATACGTAGTTACAAGAAGGGCAGCTGTTCCCCGAAACAGATGGCTTCCTACTTGCCATCCAGGACAAAGTCATAGCAACCAGAAGCTACCAAAAGCACATCATCAAGGACGCAACCCATGAAGACGACAGGTGCAGCAGATGTTACCAGCAGAGAGAAACGATCGATCACATAACGAGTAGATGTAGAATAACGGCCGGACTGAATACACCGCCAGACACAACTAAGCAGCCTTCATCAAGCATTAGCCACAACATACAAACTAGTCGAGAACGCAGACCTTTACTGCCATTATTCACCAACATCCATACTTAAAAACAAAGATTACAAGCTGTACTGGGACATTGACATCCACACAAATAAAACATTCCCCGCAAACAGATCCGATATCATCTTTCAATTCAAAACAAAAATTGACATAGCCCAACGACGAGGACATCCAAGCGAAATACAGTGAGAAGATCGCCAAATACACCGACTTGGCAATGGAAATAAAAAGGCTGTGGAAACAGGAGAGAGTCATCATTGTTCCCTGGTCATGTCAGTAACAGGCCTCACCCCAACAACGTTTACACCGCATCTGGCTCAATTACGACTTAATGCAGACATTCATAGGCACATACAGAAATCGGTCATTGTGAAAACATGTAGCATCGTTAGAACATTTCTTAATATACAGTAGTTGTTTTTTTTTGTACTTGGTAGTTGTTTTTTTTTGACTTGGTATATTCCCGTCAGTATAAAATACAACCGCAGGAATACTGTGAGACAACAAGGTGGAGAAATAATAACACTGCCCGACAAGATTTTTCTAACACAGGCCAGCTCATTATTTTCACAATGAAAATACCCTCCCAATAGTAAAAAAAAATATTAGGAAAGCCCTAATACGTACCATTTTTTAATAGCCTAATTAGAACGCTTTATATTGGCAGGTGAACAATTTTATTGTGGGGCTGCTAAAATGGGTCTATTTTACAACGGAAAAATTACCTAGACTGGGTTGTTTACAACATTAGACATAAAATAAACATTAAACATCACTCTTTTGTTGAGTTTCGAATTGAGTGGTTCTCTGTGTATCGATAAGCAAGTGTATGTGAAGATGAGAATGGCGAGTCAAACGCGCCAAAGCGAAAAAATTTCTCCTGACAAATTTTGTTATATTTGTGGAGAATTTCTGGTGAAATCACAAGCCAGGCCATTTTCCGAAAGTGTAAAGAAAGCCTACTTTAAATATTTTGGTGTTAATTGGGGATCAAGATATGCGGTGGGCTCCCCATGTGTGCTGTGTTAGTTGTAGTGGATGAAGGGAAAGAGAAAAAGTATGCCTTTTGCAGTTCCATTGGTATGGCGAGAACCCACCGCTCATTCTGACGATTGTTATTTTAGCCTGACAAAAACTGAAGTTTATTGCAAAAAGGGAAAGCATAATATAGAATATCCAAATTTGCAATTTGCCATACGACCTGTTCCTCATAATGTAAATTTGCCAGTGCCGATTGCGCCTTTAAATTGGCAAGCTATTGATTTGGGAGATATATGGAGATAACGCATCATCAGGCAGCTCAGAAGAACAGTGCACCGATCCCATTTTCACCACAGGTCCCAGTTCCGGCGAGCCACATTTGATTGTTCAAAGTGAATTAAATGATTTAGTACGTGATTTGGGGTTATCCAAACAACAGTCAGAACTTCTGGGTTCCCGTCTTAAGGAATGGAACCTAATGGCCAAAGAAACAAAAATTACGAATTTCAGAAAAAGAAATGCTATGTTTTCTGAATCCTACAGTATGGAAAATTCGTTGTGCGCGTGTACTGATATAGACAGTTTAATGCAGGAACTTGATATTGAAAATATCTAAATATAGCTTATAAGCTGTGTTATTGCATATGGAAATTTAAAACCCTCTATACCAGTTGCCCATTCAGTTGCAATGAAAGAAAATTATGAAAATATGCGCACAATTTTGGATAAAATAAACTACAATAGGTATAAATGGCAGATATGTGAGGATTTAAAAGTTATAGCAATTTTAGTGGGACTGCAGGAGGATTTACAAAATATTGCTGTTTTCTTTGTTTATGGGACAGTCGTGCAATAAATCAGCATTATGTAACAAAAATTTGGCCAGAAAGCAGCGAATTTCAACCGAGATCTCAAAATGTTAAATGTATACCTCTTGTTGATCCCAAAAATGTCGTTTTGCCTCCTCTTCATATTAATAAAGCATAAGGCTTTGAATAAAGATGGTGATGGATTTAAATACATCAGACAAGTCTTTCCCCAGTTAAGTAATGCTAAATTAAAAGAAGGCAGTTTTATTGGGCCACAAATCAGGAAATTGCTGGACGATGTCAATTTTACGGAAAAGCTTACCAGGCAGGAACTCAGAGCATGGAATTAATTTGTTAATGTAGTAAGAGGATTTTTAGGCAACAATATGGATGAAAATTATGAACAATTAGTTAATGAACTCTTGGATGCCTATAATGCGTTTGGTGTCAGAATGTTATTAAAAATTCACTTCCTCCATTCCCATCTGTCATTTTTTCCTAAAAATTTGGGAGCTGTTAGTGACGAGCAGGGTGAAAGGTTTCACCAAGATATCAGAACAACAAGTTTAATTAATGTTTTAAGTTAATATTTTTCTCGTTTTTGTTAGACGTATGGTATGTTTAATAGGCGAAAACTGTAAACATAGTCAATAAACGGAGTTAAGAATTTTCTGAAATCATTTTTCCTATAGATATTAAGTATCGTAACATTCGATATGGTTCTACAACTCTAACAAGAAAACCCTACGTGCTACAACTTTCTATTTATCATTTTCGTAATTGGATAGGTATATTCTATTAGATTATGCTATTCTGATTTGTGTCACAACAAAAATTTTTTTTGTCGGCCAGTGTAATTAAATAAAATTAAATTTAGGTAATTTCTGTTGAGAAATTCAACTGCAAAATTTAAGGTATATTAAAATTGGAACAACAGCAGCATTCTTTGACAAACTCGCAAAACCGTAACAGTAAAGGCAGAATGTTGCCTGCAAGTAATACAATTATTGTTTAATTGACTATTTAATTCGGCAATATTGTCTGCCGCCGGTATTATATTAACACGAAATTGGGCCGGTCGAACTGAATCAGGTACCCCGGAAGCAAGGGCGTGCAGTCCATGGAAGCGATAGAAGCAGTGCTTCCCAAAAAAAATTACAAACCATCTTCTAAAATCTAATTTTTGAAATAGAAAACCATTAATTTAGTTTATGTTAAAAATGCTAAAATATTATCTTAATTATCAAGTCCATAATAAATGCGGCCTTGACTCCGAGTCAGCCACAATAGAATATCGAATAGAACTTATGCGGGCCGGTAGCTTCTCTGCAGCCAAGTCCTGTTTGCTTGATTTCCTGTGAATCGAGCCAGAGGTTATTAAACTTTCTACCGGCTGTTTGCAAATTTTTGCATTTCAGTCGCGTGCTTTAAGTGGGGGCGGAAACTATCGTTGGAGTAAGTTCTTTGTTTGAACGGCTATCCGTGTGTTGTGTGATACGTACGTCTAGTCGTGCTTGGTGCGATATGGAAGACAATAATACGGACGTGGATAGGCAAATACCGTCAACTTCGGCTGTCGGTAATAACGTCGAAAATGTTGGAGAATTTAGTAAGAAGAGTGTATGTGAATGTGTGGTGTGTGTCTTAATAATAAAGGGATTTTCAACATTGAACTTCGTTGATAAGCTTTAAATAATTTCCAAAGGAAGGGCAAAACTGCTTATGAAAAATTTAACCACAAAAATGAAAAACTGTATTAGACATTTTTATCCGGAAAACAATTTAAATGGCTAACAGGATATAAAAATATTAGTAAATTGTTTTGTTGGGCATGTTTACTTTTTGAAAATGAAAAAGGTCTCTGGAATAAAACTGATTTTTCCGATTTAAACAATTTCAATAAAGCTGTAAAAAGACACATTATGTCCAAGGCGCATTTGCAGGTCGTCATAAAGAAAAAATCTTCGGCAAAACCAGAATTGAACACGCCCTTAATAAACAGTTGAGAATTAGTCACCGCCAACATAATAAACTAGTCGATCAAAATAGGCAAATATTAAGAAGACTTATTGATGTTGTTTGTTTTCTCGGACAGCAAGAATTGGATTTAGAGGTCATGACGAAACAAGGATTTCTTCAAATAGAGGAAATTTTCAAGATTTACTTACTTTAAGGGCTAAATATGATGATTGCTTAAAAAAACATTTATAGCAGTCTAGCGTTTTTCGCGGAACGTCGAATCGAATCCAGAAAGATTTCATTTCCGCTGTTGCAACCATTATTCTAAAAAGAATTAAGCAGGAGATTGGCGAGGTGCGGTTCATTGCTATTGTTCTGGACGAAACAACTGATATCACTAATTTTAGCCAATTATCTATAGTAATACGCTACCTTAAAACAGACGGAAGTATTCAAGAGCGATTTTTAGGCTTTAAGAATGTGTCCGAAAATCGTACAGCAGATGCATTATATACGGTAGTTTATAACGTTAGTAAAGAAATTAATGGAGAGAAAAAATTAGTTGCTCAAAGCTATGATGGACCTGCAGTGATGGCAGGACAATTAGGAGGTCTGCAAGCTAAAGTTTGAGAAACTTTCCCAAGTGCTGTGTTTGTCCACTGTTTTGCTCATAAATTAGATTTAGTTTTATCCCAGTCCATCAATCACATTAAAGAGTGTAAAGTATTTTTCGTTACTTTAAGTGGCCTGGCTGCTTTTTTTTCCAAGTCAACAAAACGTACACAAGCTTTGGACTCCATTGTTTACAACCGATTGCCCAAAGTAGCTCCTACTAGGTGGAACTATAATGGAAGACTTGTGTTAACAGTATCTGAAAATCGTGAATCACCGATTGAACTATTTGAGAATATAATAGAAAATAATGAAACATGGGACTCAGAAACAATAAATAGTTCGAGGGGATTTTTGGACTGTTTGAAACGAGATTTTAATTTTAATTATTTGTTGAACATATTTTCAGAAATATTTCCTTTCTCGGACAATGTTTTTAATATATTACAAATCAAATCAATCAATCAAATAATACTGCTTTTTGCCTAAAAAAAAAAGGATGATTTTAAGTCCATGTTAAGCCAAAAAAGAGATGACTTTGACCTGTTTGGGAGAAAACGATGACGTTAAATGTAGAGCTACAAGGCAAGCGTCTTCGAGCAGACAAGATCGGAGATGTTCAAACATCATACAGACGAATCTTTAATGAAATAATCGATCAAATTCAGCAACAAATAAACTATAGATTTCACGGTTTAAATGATTTTAAATTCCTCGAGCTCTGCAATTTTGATGCATTTAAAGGAAAAACTTTTCCAAAAGATGCTTCTTCTTCTTCATTATGGTCAGTTCTTCGACCGAGTGTTACTGGGATCTGAACTAAAAGTAATTTACGAAACTGCTGACATTAGCGTAAAAAATAATGCCAAGGAACTAATGCAATTTTTAAAAGACAAGAGCTGGAAGATGCCTACACCGAAGTGTCGAAATTGTGTGAATTAGTATTGACAATACCTGCCACAAGTTCATCAGTAGTAAGCAATTTTTTAACACTTGAACGTATAAAAAATTTCGTGTAAAATTCAACGGGGCAGGAGAGACTTTCGCATACGTCGCTGTTGTCCATTGAAAATAAACTTCTCCAAAATATGTCGGAGCATCGACGTTTTTATGATGACATCATTGACGAATTTGCAAAAAATGATCGAAGAATTGAATTATATTACAAATAGGTAAGTTTCTAAAAATTGCTTCCCTTTCTTAAAATTTCACCGCCCGCCCCTGACATAGAACTAATAAAAACCAGCCCATTCCTTTTGATGCATGCATTCAGGATGGGGTTAAAACCCAACATTTGTTGAGAAATTGATTGTCAATTTCGATAATAATAATAATAATTAAATAAAATTAAATTTAGGTAATTTCTGTCGAGAAATTCAACTGCAAAATTTAAGGTATATTAAAATTGGAACAACAGCAGCATTCCTTGACAAACTCTCAAAACCGTAACAGTAAAGGCAGAATGTTGCCTGCAAGTAATACAATTATTGTTTAATTAACTATTTAATTCTGCAATATTGTCTGCCGCCGGTGTTACA
The DNA here is from genome assembly GCA_030620095.1 of Kuschelorhynchus macadamiae. Taxonomy (NCBI): domain Eukaryota; kingdom Metazoa; phylum Arthropoda; class Insecta; order Coleoptera; family Curculionidae; genus Kuschelorhynchus; species Kuschelorhynchus macadamiae. The sequence goes on from JAUTXW010000797.1 coordinate 224,996, forward strand.
TTAACACGAAATTGGGCCGGTCGAACTGAATCAGCTACCCCGGAAGCTATCTTAGCGTGGCCGAACGGAAGGCTTTAGACTTCTTATCTGTCTTCCCTATTGTTTCCTTAATGAATTCAAATCCTAAAGGCGGTCGGCGAAAACGGCGGTTTTGCATACTATTTGCATAATTGTACATATTGATGTTCGTTAACGAATGTTGTTCGACAAAGTTGCAGTAAAGAGGAAGCCCGGCAAATTTAAAATTCATTTGATGTTGCCATAATTTAATTCCGACAAGGAATTTGCCATGTTATTCTCGTAGTTTTGACTCAGAGTTGATTTCAACCGAGAAACGTTAAATCTTGCTGAAAGTTAGCTAAATAATTCTTTAAACGCTACGTGAATGTAGATTATGATTTTTACCCACTGATATACAGGGTGAAAGGAAATAGTCCCATTCCACCGAGGATCAACACTATAGTCGAATGCGGTCTTATCATGCGGGTCCAAAAGTCACCAACATTATGAATCAAATCATAAAACACAGTGAATACCAAAATGTTGTGTGATTCTTTTATCGAGCTATTAAATCTCGATGGGCTATTTACAAATATACAGGGAGAAAGAAAATAGTTTTTTTTTATTATATTACGCAATAATATTAAGATAGCCACTTAATATTATTTTATATATTAAATACCGAGGGACTAAATAAGAAAATCCGCTAAATATGTATTTGGTTAAAATTTTTTGGTTGGCAAAAACAAAAATACACAAAATGGCAAGCGCTTTAGTAGTTATAATAGGGGAGCGCCTCCTCCTCCTCCTCTTCCTCTCTCTCATGTCCCTCATTCTTAACTTCCTCCCCTTTTATTCTCATTCGCATCATATTTTTTAATTTTTTCTCTTTGTTCTCCCACATCTGATTTTGCATTCTTAAGTCTTATAAATAGGTGCATCAAGATCATTTTAGTATGTTAAGGTACGAGTGACTGTTAAAAGAAAAAAATCTGTTGAATAAATCTATTAATAATAATATTAAAATAAAATGAGTGAATCAGTTGGAGAAAGAAATCGATCCATTCCGCTTCAGACAATTAGCCTCGAAGAAATTATACCAGGAGTTCAAGAAGAAAATATACCATTCAAGAAGAAAATAATGGGATTGTTTTAAAAAATTTGAATAAAACTGAGAGTGAAGAGAAAAAAGTGTTTTGTGCTATTTGTTTTGAAATAATCGAATATTATGATTCATGTAGACCAAATACATGTTCCCACATTTTTTGTTTAAAATGTATTTTAAGATGGAATGATGAAAATGGTTGTTCTATAATGGTAAACAATTTTCCTGTATGTCGCACTAGATATTACTATTTGGTACAAATCTTCAAAGATGTAATTAGACATCATTTTGTTGTAATTTTAAAAAGAGGATAGGCGCTCCCCTATTATAACTACTCGCTTTAATAAAGTCGGAAGGAGGTTCGAATCAGTGGAACAATCAGGATATGTTCTGTGAGATTTTTTTTATCAATCACCAAAAATTATGAGCCCCGCTTGACCTAAAAATCTAACCACTTATACAGTGTCATTTATTTAAATACGGGCCACCCCGAAAACTTGTTTTTTTTGTTTTTTTTTTGTAAAAAAAATTTTATTTTGCAAAAATATTATACACTTTTGTTAAAAACACAAGATATATATATATATATATATATATATATGTACAGGGTGATTCACGTTGAGTGTCCTCTATTAAAAGTTCTGAAGAACTATAAAAGGGATTTTTTTCAAATTCGGCATACGGACATAATAGGTAATAATCTATATTTTAAAAATAATTTCGCAAGTGCAGCGTTGCCACATCTCTCCGAAACCAATAGCAACATTGAAATTTCAAATAGAACACCCTATATTTTATTGCAGTTTCTGATTCTACATACGATTTTAAGTAACTTTTGTTAACATCTTCCTATACTTATCTCCTACCATTTTCTCTAAAAAAATTAGTTTATGATTTTTTTTTAGAAAATCACCACGTTAATAAAATTCCATATTTACCTGTGTAAGCGAGATAATTACTAGATTTTTTTTTCTGGGTTAGAGAATGCATATATTTAAAATAACTATATGTTAGAATAGCGATATGTCATACAGGGTGTCGTATAAAAAGGGCATTTTTATCGAAATTTAGTAATGATGAAAACTCATTTATTTTAAATACAACACCCTGTATTTTATGGTATCTTCAAATAAACCAATACCTTACCTACAATATTTCCATATATGTTCCTATACCCATCTCCCACCATTTTTTAGATATGAGCCAACTTCGAATATTTTCCTGTTTTCAAAGACCATAACAAAACCACAACAATCAGCTTGGCCATAAATTGAATCTTTTTGACATTTTTTTCAATTGAGTAAAAATGGAAAATGCAATTAAATATTCTAACATTGATATTTTAAATTTATTTTACATTCATGGAGAGTGTAACAGTTAAGTTATTTCAAGAACCTGCAGAAAATTTAACGAGATGTATCCTCATTTACCTCCTATGCACAGGAAAAAATTTAGAAGGTACTAAATGCAATAATAGTTTTTATGTCCTTAAAAATCAATGTTATGTTGCTGAAACAACAGGAATGTCAGTAAACTGCATAACATAATATTTTGATGATAGGACTCTGATTATACACATTAATACTGACATCCTCTCTTTTGGTACAATTCTTTCGTACGTGTACACAGCATTTTAGGCTTTCTAATTTTGCCTTCATATTTCAGATATGGCAAATTTTAAAAATCACGGCAAAATTATAAAACATAGATCATACACAAAACTACAAACTGATAATGAAGGCATTGAAATAAATGTTCTTGGATATTTTAACGTTTACCCTCAAGCATCAATTAGAAGTGCTGAAATAGATCTAGGACTTTCATATTCAACAATTCAACGTATTCTAAGCAAACATAACATTCAACCATTTAAATTTATCACCCAGTAAGGCCTTTTAGGAATAAGGAAATAGTTCTAACTAAAATTGAGGAAGACCCACCATTTTTGAAAAAAATTATCTACTTCGAAATTTAGGAGGGAAAATATTTATACATAGTCATTTTTTGAAAACCCAAAATTGGTTATAGAAGGAAGATTTCAGTTTCAATTCGGGTTTAATGTTTTTTGCTTACTGATGGACAATAAATTTGCTTATTGTATCTACGATGAAAATTTAACTTCGAATAAATATCTGGATATTTTAAGAACTACAGTTAATGAGTTTTTGGCTGAGTTACCACTACAATTATTGATTTCTTGCTGGTACCAATTGGAATGCACATTGCAGCAATGAAGTGAGTCAAGAATTATATGGAATATTCGAAGATAGGTGGTTCAGACGTTTGGGACCATGGGATTGGCCACCTCGGTCTCCGTACCTAACTCCCCTAGATTCTTACCTTTGGGGAACCATCAAAGAGCGAGTGTATGTAGGAAATCTAATACAATACAAATCTAATACCCAAATGCCTTAATGCGAATGGTGGCCATTTTAAGCAATTTAACAATTAGTTATCTTTCTTTTGCTAAAAATTAACGATTATGTATTATTTGTTTGTTTAATAATCACTTATAATATCTAACCCCTTTAGGTTACAAATTGTATTTAAAAAAAATAGATTTTGGATTATTCACCGTATTTAAAACTGTCTGTTTATTTCAAATATTTGTCAGTACGAGGTAAATAAAACCTTACATGGCCTAACTAGTTAAGTGATTCGGTAAGCAGGTGCCGAGGCGGGTGCTTTTGTTGTGGATGGTCTTTGAAAACAGGAAAATATTCAAAGTTAGCTCGTATCTAAAAAATGCTGGAAGATGGGTATAGGAACATATATGGAAATATTGTAGGTAAGGTATTGGTTTATTCGAAGATACCATAAAATACAGGGTGTTGTATTTAAAATAAATGAGTTTTCACCATTACTAAATTTCGATAAAAATGCCCTTTTTATACGACACCCTGTTTGATATATCGCTATTCTAACATATAGTTATTTTAAATATATGCACGCTCTAACCCAGAAAAAAATCTAGTAATTATCTCGCTTACGCAGGTGAATATGGAATTTTATTAAGCTTTTCTAAAAAAAAATCATAAATTAATTTTTTTAAAGAAAATGGTAGGAGATAAGTATAGGAAGATGTTAACAAAAGTTACTTAAAATATATATATATATATATATATATATATATATATATATATATATATATAAATATATTTTCGACGTTCAGCCTCCACAATGCTTGCAGATTCCGGAAAAGAAATAACAAATATCAAACGTTTCGGAGGTTGGAAATCTTCAACTGTGGCAGAAGATTATTTAGAAAGCTCACTAACTATCACCAGTGCAGTCTACCAAATCGACCTCTTCCAACCAAAATGTTACCCCCTCGGCGACGGTTACAACAATAAGGACTCGTGAGAGAGAACTGGAAAATCCAAACCCGACCTACAAGTCCCCGAGTTCCTTGAAAAAAAATCTAGCCTCTGCAATTAATTTATAAAATGCTACAAACTGCACGTTTAGTATTCATGTTGTTAATAATGATTAATTTGAGATTATGTATTTTAAATAAATAAAAGATTCTTTTTAACTTTTGGGTTTTTCCGCACGCTTGTAGAAAAATTGTTAACCTTACACGTGCGTGAAGTGACTTTTCTGCACGCGATTTATAGCCGAACAACGCTTTCAATTGCATGCGAAAAAGTAGTGCTACTTTTTCGCTCGCAATTGAAAGCGGCACTTGTTAGGTAAACTACTATTAAAAAAGAATTTTCGTAGATGATGTATCATCAAAAATTTAACAATATGAATTTTGTATGACCTGTATTTTATTCCTATCCAAAGAATTTAGTAAAATTACCATAATAATAATTAAGCTCGAAGGTGAAAAATTGCAATTGTCCCTATTAGCAGATATCATCACGTTACATGTTTTTGAATTTAATTTGAGGTTATGTCCTTTAGTTAAGGTACTGATTATATTTAAGTTACTATATATTTTATTTTTGGGTTTTTGGCTTTACATTCCAGTGTTTTAGTCACGACATTGTATTTTTACAAAAAGGAAAACTTAGATAGATCTATTTCTATCTAAAGAACAATTATATATGTAGTTTTAACATTAGATTTGTATAGCGATGGATACTCAGGATGATATAAGGACATATTAAACAAGGACACACGCTTCTCGCCTACGGGTCGATCAGGGCCTATATACCAACATGGCGGATCAATGTAGGATGAAAACAAAGGGTAAACGACGTAATGGGTAAGAGGATATCAATCTCTACAGGTTAATATTCATCTTGCAACAATGTAAATAAATACGCTTGAATACATTTAAATATTCGGATCTTGAAATATCTGGCAACCAGAAAGGGGTACTAAATCCCATTTGGATTATGTAATTTGACATTTCATATGTAAATTGTTGGTGTTGATTACAGTTAAACAAGAAGTGACTAGCAACGCCATATTGGTTACATACTGTGCAGCTCGAAGATTCATGAGTGCCTATTTTGAAAAGGTGTGACGACAATCTCAAATGGTTTAGTTTAAGTACCAATGGTTTGGTGGAATATTAGGATGAACTAAAGCATATGTGTATTTTTATTTTGGTTGTATTGATGCCAAATTTGGTTTCATTTGCTGAAAATGTTTTCCTTCAATTTTGAGGAAAATTCGGGGTTTAAAGAATAAGTAAATCTAAGTATCATCAGCGTATGCTATTATCTTACATTTGTTAAGAGACCTTAAAATATCAGAAGTATGAAGGCTGAAAAGGAGAGGTCCCAGGTTAATTTCCAGTTATTGTAAAGATTTTCTGTGATCTCCCTGATAGACAGGATTTAAGTCATTTTATTGGACTATTATCAAAACCAAAATATTTCAATTTGACTAAGAGCATGTAATAGTGGATAGTATCAAATGCCTTTGAATAACCAAGTGGCACGAGCACAGTGACAAGTTTCTGTTTAGTATTTACAAAAATGATATTGCTAATAGTTGTAAGAGCAGTAGAAGTACTGAACCCGTGTCCAAAGGCACACTGAACTTTAGGTACTGTGTTTTTAAAAATGATATAATAAAAAAAATTGTATATAATTTTTTTCCTAACACTGGAATCTGGGGTGGAAGATAGATCAACATACAAGAGTTGTAACTACACTACACCACAACTTGTTAATTTCTGGACGCGCGTTTCGCTAACCAATATAGCATCATCACCAGATGATAAAGTAAAGTAACTTATCTTAACCGAGACTATTTATAGGTAAATGTGGTTACACTTGGTTGTACCTGACTGCACCGTTGCCAAGTAAGCAATAGAGGGGACTATAGGGAATAGGCCCTTTATCTTTATTTAGTGCTGTCTTACCACATTTGATTATTTCTATACTCTCAAATGATTCCAATAATCTATTATTAGATACATTTTTAATTAACTTAAGATTATTTATTCATATTTGGTGATTGTTTTCCAAAGCACGTTGGGCAACGCTTAACTTTTCTGTTCTTCCGTATCTTAAATGTGCCATGTGTTCTTTAAAACGAATATTTATGGAGCGTTTAGTTTGGCCAACATATTTTAGATCGCAGCCATTACAGCTAATTTCATAGATGCCACTCCTCTCCTTCAAGTCGACTTTGTCTTTAAGGTTTCCAAGGAGATTTTTCAAACTGTTCTCCCTTTTGTAAGCTACTCTAAAACCTGAGGCTCCTAATAAGTTGGTAGTAATCCCATATCATCCTAGATATACGAAAGGTCTAGGAAAAATATTTAAAAACGTAGGTTTTAGAGTAGCCTACAAAACGGAGAACAGTTTGAACAATAACAAAGTATTGAATGCATTTGAGAGTATAGGAATAGTTAAATATGGTAAACTTGCTTAGCGAAACGCGCGTTCAGAACGTAACAAGTTGTGGTGTAGTGTGGTTAGAACTCTTGTATGTTGATCTAAATTTTTTTTCTAAAACTTTAGAAGCCGCAGGCATTATGCTTATAATTCTTAACAACAATAAACAATTATTGCTTGATATTGCTAAGGCATGATTTTAGAGCTTGTTTCTCTTTTGAGTTTTGTGTGCAGCTGCGTTTTTTTTAACAATTATTTCCCTCGTAAAGGGAATTATTGGATTCGTAAAAAAATTACCCTCCAAGATTTTTTCTCTTCTGCCTAGATGCCGAAAAACGTATTTTCTCAATTCCGTCGGCCTCTTTCTGTCGGTCTGCCTGTTCGCGGCATAGCTTAAAAACTACTATTCCGAATGATTTCAAATTTTGGTCACAAATTGAAGGTCATATAGGGATAACCTGGTAACATTTTGGTAAAAATCCAACATGATAAAACAAAATGGCGGCCTAGTGAAATGATCCGAAATTATTATTAAAAAGTGCATAAGTGCATGTTTTAAAATGATTTTGAAATGGTTTATAAATGAATGAAGGCAGGCATTAAATATTAGCTAATGATCCGTCAACGACAGGTTAGATACACCCAATATCTGTCAATCTATGGAAAGTAACAAATGTCGAACAAGTTCTTTTTTTTAAGTAAGAAAAAGTTAGTGGGTTTGAGCTGTAGGTTTTTTTGTTAGAAACAAGGCACTAACTTGGAATTGCTCGATACATTAAGGTTATGTTTATATTTATAATTATACTTCGGAAACAAGTCAATATATTTGTTAATTGAAGAAAATCAACTGGTAACATTTTGGCACAAATCCAAGACGGGGATTTATAATAGTAATAATAATAATATTTATTTATTTAGCATAAAAGGTACAAACAAAAACAGTAATTTAATTGAAATAGCACATCAACAACCAAACTGAATACTACATGGGCTCTCATTAATTTTCTAAAACTATTTATGTTATCACAGTATTTTATTTCACCAGGTAATAAATTAAAATCGTGTAGATGTTTATAAAAAAGAGAATTAAGCTTTTGACTAGAGTTGCATCTTCCAGACAATATAAAATCATTACAATTTCTTGTATGTAACTATGAACATTTATATATATTTTAGCAACAATCCATTTTTAAGTTTGTACAAAAACATATGAACAACTAACTGTTGGATCTTAAAAGGTGGCAAATAATAGAGAAGTGTTGAGCAAAATTCAAGGTAGGGTGCCGCGATACTGATATACATCAACAATTTAGTGTTAAATGACAAACTTTTGCCTACTCTGGAGGTAAAATTTATTTTTTTTGAAAACTTCCTTATAATGTAATCTACATGTGCTTGAAAGTTAAGATTACTGTCAAGGATAACACCTTAATATTTAATTTGTTTGTCATGTTCAATCTTAGTGTTGTTTATGCAAATATTTATGTTTTCTATATTTAAATTACTTAGTCTACATTTACTACCAAACAAACAAAATTTCGATTTAGCCGTGTTAAGACTTTACTTGTTTTTGCATAACCATTTAAACAAATTATCTAAATTTTCATTAACAATCCGCTGCATCTCTAATATGTCTGCGAACAATTCAATGTTACGCTCCCTGACAACTTCAACTTTGTCATTAATATACAATAAAAACAAGAGAAGACCCAACACTGTTCCCTGTGGGACACCATGTTGAACCTGCAAAAGATTAGAAACACAATTTTTGATACCGTTTTGTCAAATATGATTCAAACCACTTTAAAACTGTTTGACTAATGCCAACGTTATTCAGTTTTTTTTCGTAATATTGTTCTGTCAACAGTCTCGAACGGTCTTTAAAAATCCAAAAACACAGCCAAAACAAAATTTCCACTGTCAATTTCTCCCAAAAAGGTATCACAAATACTAATTACAACAGACTCACATGAATGACGCTCACGAAAACCTGACTGGTTAACCACCAAAATATTGTTATTAGTACAATGTGCTTGAAGCTGTCTTTTAACAGCAAGTCCCAGGACTTTTTCATACACTTCAATTTAACAAAATATTTTAAAATTCGTCCTAAAAAACTACTTAACTGATTGATTTCAAATGATGTGCAATAATTAATTATGATATAGAGATGAATTGGTAAAATGGTGCATTCAAGATGGCGGAACAAAATGGCAACCAAATTGTGAAAAAAGCACGAGATTTTAAATATTTTCACGTCATGGATGCCAAAAAATATGCTTCACTGATTTAATCGGTCTGTTAAATTTTGGTCATATGGATCTTATTATGATGAACTGGTAATATTATATAAATCCAAGATAACAAAACAAAATACTTTAACTAATAAGTTAAATATCACAAATAATGATGCTAATCTACACTAAGTTTTCTTTTATTCTTTTGTTATTACTAAAACATATATTTTCCCACATTTAGAAACAAACAAATGTTCAATGCCACCTATTTATTGTAAATTTTATTCTTATAATTAATTTAGATATATTTTCTGTATACTATGAATAGCTATGTTGTAATAAAAAAAGAAGTAATGATCTCGTTCAGCCTTGAAAAATAAATCATCGAAACGTCGGCCAATTTTTAAAACTGAGGTTCGATTTATGCCCCCAACCCGCTTCTACACACCAAGTATTATAAACTCTGACTTTCCTGAAAATAAAGTCCTTCTTTATGAACCACTTCAGTATTAGTTATATTGTTTTAATTATAATTAAATTATCGATTAATATTACCACAAAAACATCATAAAATTAAGGTATTACTTATCATAGGGTAAACTTAAGGTAGGGGTTAATTTTGGCCCAAATTTCTTTTTTAATAGGCCATATTTTTACACAAAATGATTCAATTAAAATCTGCTTTTTTTAAGCTTTAGAATAACATCAACATTTTAACCCATATATCGGGTACCATTTGGTTTATTTAAAATGACAAACAGTCAACAATAAACTAATATCAGAGAAAATTGGCTCACTTTCCTTTATTTCTTCCATTTTAGAATATCATTATAAAAACGTGTTCCGTAATGGATGTTCATTAAACACAATATCGAAATCTGTCATCCGTAAACAAAATCCGACATCTCCACTGCAATAATAATCAAAGGTATTTTCTTTCAATAGGTAAGATAATTCTTTTACAATTCGCTCGACAAGTTCGTTTCGTTATAGACGTCTTGTTACGGGTATGCTGATTATATTTTAATCAAAGAACATCCTCTTGATCCCGATATTGCGCCAGTTACTGGAGAAAGCTGCTTCCACGGAAATTGCAAAGCTAAGGTTATCTCAACTTCGTATTTTTCCAGATTATAATTTGGAACTTGTTGCATTTTATATGTCACTTTTGTTCGAATATGTCGGTATTATGAGGTAATTTCTTATTTTAGAAAATTCATTTTAGGATAATATCAGTGTAAGTTGAGCAAAATATGTCTAGATTATAAAGCAATTACGTATATATAATTAGGTACTAGAAGTTGAAAGCACAAAAATACGGTATTAGATATGGCTAACCAATACATTATGTTTTAAAAATAAATGATAATGATTCTTTTAACTAAAACACAAAGTAAAAACCTAAGCAGTTCGCTCTTGTGAGCATCGTCGGATCTACATTATAGGAAAAACCGAATACACTAATTGTACAGGGTTTTTCCTTATAATTTGCCACCCTTTTAAATATTTTATTTCAAAAATCAATCGGAAAATATAGAAATCACAATGAACTTTGTTATTTTAAATGGAACACCCTGTTTATTTTTAAATTTTTCAAAAATATATAACATGTCTATATCTAGAAAACTAGTTTTTGAGCTATTCACCTTCAAAGTAACCCATTATGAAGTGCCTAACTTACTTTATTGGATCTAGACAGACGTGAGTGGCCGTGGATGCAATTCGGCCATTATGATTCGTGAATCACTCTAGCCATAAAATGTCAAATGAAACCAAAATTACCTATTCTTTTTGAATAAAAATAATATATTTTATTTACGTTTTACGTTAAATTTATATATTTATAGCAAATTAAATATTAAAATTAAAAAAAAACAACTAGTTTATTCTAATATAATATAATATATGTAATTAACAAACAACAAATACAAATGCTAGTGAATAAACAAAGATAACAATAACAATTTATAAAATCTGTATTATAAGCTATTTACATGCCCATCGCCATTGTTTAAGCAATTTTGGAGCACGTGTCTCATTCTGTTAATAGCATTGCTAACAAAAAAGGAATATTCGGTATTTAAAATTACTATTTCTTGCTCGATTTTTTGCCGTAATTCTTGTAAATTATCAGTCCTATTAAAGTAGATTTTATGTGTAAGTATCCCCACAAAAATTACCTAGGGTGTGAGGTCGGGGCTATTGGCCGCCTACCGGATTGGGCCTTGCCTTCCGATCCATAAACCATAGCGATTATTTGAAAAATTGGTAATCAGTTGGACATTGTGAGGCGGTGCGCCATCCTGATGCCAAATTATTCTAGCGTACTGAATGGGATGTGTCTCTAAAAGGCGTTCTATTTCGTTATTTAAAAAATCTAAATAGCGTTCGCCTGTCAAAATGCCCTCAAAAATAATTGGCCCAATAAATTTGCTCTCTTAATATGCCGCACCACACATGCAACGACTTACGCCTTTGCTTCTTCCTTTCTCCAGTTACATGTGAATTTCGGGTTGCCCTAAAATGTGTGTTTTTTTTCTGTTAAACATTCCGGCCATAGTGAAGGTAGCTTCATCAGACCACAGAATTTTGTTAAAAAATTGGTCATCTCTAAATCTCCTGAGCATTTCTTGGCAGAATTGAAGAAGTCGTTCATTTATATTACTTTCTGTTAAATATTGCACTGGCCTAATTTTATAGGAATGATAATCATATTTTTTTAAAATCCTATGAATTGTTTTCCATGATTTTGCATGTGAGTTTTGAAACGTCGGGAACTGACCGGTGCGGATTTTCTAAAAAATAATTCTTTTATACTTCAGGTTTATAAAATAAATAGGAAATTAGGTTCAAAATATAATAAGATACTAAACTCTTCCTCTAAATTTGCATTTGCTCTTCTTTTCTATCTGAAAAAGTTTTTTCTTTTCACAAAAATTTTTACTATATATGATACTGTCTTTCTAGATGGCACTTGTACCCCTGGATTATGTTCTCGGCATTGACGCACTACCCTTGATGCGTTATTTTGATTTGCGTAGTATAACTGAATTATTCTTGAGTTTTTCTTCTTCAGTGAAAAGCATTATTAATTATTATTTTTAATTTGACGTAAAACGTAAATATAATATATTACTGTTATTCAAAAATAATAATTTTGGTTTCATTTAACATTTCATGGCTAGAGTGATTCACATAATGGCTGAATTGCACCCACGGCTACTCACGGCTATCTAGATCCAATAAATTAAGTTAAGCACCTCATAAGGAGTTATTTTGAAGACGAATAGCTCGAAAACGACCGTTCTAAATATAGATATGTTATATATTTTTGAAAAGAGGACAACAAGGCGCATCCAAAAATTTAAAAATATACAGGGTGTTCCATTTAAAATAACAAAGTTCATAGTGATTTCTGTATTTTCCGATAGTTATTTGTCTTTGATTTTAACGTGGTATAAATCTGCCACCCCCTAAAAGATTTAAGGGGGTGGCAAAAATATAAGGAAAAACCCTGTACATTAAAAAAATAATATTAAGTACATCTACCTTAACACACTTAAAACAACAAATCCAAGTACATATTAAAACTAAAATACAAAACAACAAAGAACACGTTAATCAACAACAATAAGAAGAGGATGAGATGAAACTTTGAGTATTGATGGTTGCATATGCTCCACAAAACTCAAAACGAGCCCATATAGTTAAGTGTGTCAAAATAAAACTATAAAAGAAGAACACTGGTCAATATCAATTGTCACATGACTGGTCCGTATATAAGGTTAAAATTAAATACATAACGCTACTTATAATTTATTTAACTAAAGATGAGATAGGGTTCAAAATTAAATACGTGCTTAACAAAGATGAAAACTGGACTTTTCTTTGCTTTAGAATTTTTTTCTAATAAATCTAATTTCCTTCCCTTGGAACACTCATGTAAGATATTTGTATTTGTAGGTATAGCAAAGCTATGTCCTGAAGCTAATAGGTGGTTCGCAAACGTAGATTTAGTCTTCGGTATTTCAGAATTTTTGTATTTATTAAAGAGGTTTACATGTTTCTGTACTCCGGTATATATTTTCCTCCCGGACTGGCCAACACATACTGCTGGATAGTCGCTACAACTCAACGAATACCCTCCAGATTTTAAGAATATATTAGTCTTATCCTTAATTATAACTAAATGATTTTTTGAATGTTTACAGTTTTAAATGCAATAGATATGTTAAAATTTCTAAAGAATTTTGCCAGGAAATATTACCAAAAAATGTTACACACCTTTATTGGTTGATATTTTTGTCAGACTTAGGGTGCATTATATTATAAGATAATGTATATTTGTTGACAAATTTAAAATAAATCTTGTTGAACGAATATATATAGAAAAACCTTTATTAACTGCTATCTATTTTATTGTTTTTAGTTCTTTATACCAAGCAGTTTTAGAAAGGGGAAGTTTAAATAACCTAAAAAAACAAAACACTGAAAGCTGCAAATTTATGCGAGCAGGTTGAATTAAAAGTAAATTGAATTATATTATCAGTAGCTGACTGTTTTCTGTAAATTCCAAATTGTATTGGTCACGTTTGGTAAATATTAAATATGACAAAATAAAATAGCGTCCTGAGTGAAATGTTAAAAAAATCATAACTAAAAAACTACTTATCTGATTTACTTCAAATTTTGCAAAAATATCTTTGAGAGCTGTCTCTAAAAAAACAAATGAACAACATCAAATGTGCGCTATTAAAAAAATCAGTTTACATATTTCAGCATTTTCCGAAATGTTTAAAAATAATGAAAGCTATAAGTTTAGTCCAGACTTTTCTTTCACACTGTATAAACACAGTTTAACAAAGAAACAGTTCTCCACTCCTTTGTTGTGCTCTCAAAAGCCGGCTTTTTTGCAACCGGTCGTAAATTACTATGGGGGACGATCAATAACTATGTTAGTTACTTTAGGTATTATATTAATATTTAGACTAGTAGAAGTTCAACTTAATAAAAGGTTAACTTATCGACTAAATTTGATAGGTATTAACATCAAATGTACAATAAACATGATGCAAAGAACTTCCAAGAATTTGTTTATTTTAATTTAACTTACAAAAATTATCCGAACAACAAACAATACGTTCTCGACAAAAGATCAAAATTGATTGAACTTCAAAAATATTCTACCAAGTTCTTAGAAATAGAATCTGCTGGATCTTGACAAGCCATTTCTAAAAAGTTACATTTAAACGCACTCTTGTTCCAAATTCTATATTTTTGCTCACCGCGCAAATCTTAAGACACCGCGTACCTAACCACTGCGAAGTGACCTGCCGACTGACCGCTAGAAGCGGCAGTTCGTAGGTGCGGGAGGCGCGTCGGCAAGAGGGAAATTTATTGCGGAATATCCAAGTGCCTGGACTGTTTAGAATATATATTATAGATTCTGGTATAAATATCAATCACGATATGCTGTCTTGGCTTTTTAAGATAACGATTCAATACTTTTTCCAGAAATTTTATTTGCACTTGTTACATTACTTACTAAAGTTGTAATATTTGTTAAAATCGAATTCAAGATTATAGCGCTTCTTAGCCAATATCTAAGACTAAGGAAAACCGGTCCAGAACCGCCTCGAGTCCTTTCTCGCTCGAGTGTTTTATTATAGGACAGGATTGGGTCTTGCTTGGAATGTCGCAGAGTAAGGGTCTAAATTTATGGGTGATAAATCAACAATAATTCAAGCAGGACACAAACAAGCCTTATTAGGGTAAACTGTTTGAAGAATAAATCCAAGAACTTTAGGAAATACTGATTTTCGTATACAGGGGGTAATTTAATTGATGGCTGAAAATTCAGGATATGATTTCTTAGCTCATTTAAGAAAGAAAAGTTTATATGAACATACGTCTTAAACCTCTCAACTTTTGAGCTACAGGGTGTTAAAATTTTAAGAAAAAATTCTTTTTCTTATCATAACTTTAATACTGTCCTTAGTATTTTCATGAAATTTGGCACACATCTACTAAGCGCCAATAGGCATTTTTTGATGTAGAAGATTTTTTGATAATTTTACCAGTGCCGTCAGTATGGAATGTAGACTGGAGATTTTTTTAAAAAGTATGGTACGTCACTGCTTTTTCCGGAATTAAAAATCATTTTTGAAATCCTCATTTATTTTATGACAAATTTAATTTCTTAACTTTTTTTTGTCCGACGTACTGTTTTCGTGTAAAAAAATAAAAATTGTTTTCATGCATTTATGGTATAACGAAATTATTTTAAACTAGTAGGCTGGTGCCCTATTTTGTTTCTTAAATAATGACATTTGATCAATTACGTTGCGGTTTTATTTTGACAAATATTCATAAAAGCTGCATTTGTTTAAATTGTGAAAATTTTTTTTATCAATAATAAAAAGAAAATAAGTAGACTATGTTAATATTTACAAATTCCGAGTTAGCAGATATGCATTTCGCATACGGACTTGCGCACGGGAATGCGTTTAGGGCTAGGCTATATATATATATGTATATATATATATATATATATATATATATATATATATATATATATATATATATATATATATATATATATATATATATATATATATATATATTCACGCAACCCGTTCATTAAAAGTTTTTGATGATGACATTTAGAAAAAAATTTCAAATTTTGTGAATAAGGTAACGTCAAGGGGTACTTCTTTTTTGAAATATTTTCAACTTCCTGTCACTTCCGGTTTAACCGGAAGTTGGTATCAACTTGCTTACTTTAAATAGAACACCCTGTATTTTATGATATTTTTGGATTCTACGAAGAATTTTAATACTATTTTATGTAGCATGTCCTATACCTAGGTTCAAGCGCTCTTAAGATATTTGACCTTGAACCGAAAATGAGCCTTCGGTGTACCAAATTTTAAAATTTCATATTTTTGTAAGTTTTGAAGATATAATCTTCATATTTTGCAGACGATCGGGAAATAATCTTAGGTTTCTATTTTTTGTATTGAATTTGTCTATTTTTATACAGGGTGTCCTAAATTCAGCGGCAAACATTCACATTTTCAAAGCCGCTAAAGTCTGTTTTTTTAAATCGGACACCCTATAACTTTATGCACTATCAAATGTAGAATTTCATTTTCTATCGAACTGTATTAAGGTTCCCTATACCTATTCGTAACCATTTTCGAAATAATTGGGTTTTATAAAAATATCGTATGTATTTGCTTAAATGTTTACATGTTCCATGGAAAAATAATTGAGATCCAATATCCAATATGACAGATGATTAGTATGCGTTATTTATCGAAAGCTGTCAGTGATAAACTAAATCTTCTAAATCGAAATGGAAGAATACTCAAACGCTGATATTCTCAATCTATTTTATATTCATGGAGAATGTTATAAAATTTTGGAGGGAACGTGTCGTGTGTTTAATGAACGCCACCCTGATTTGCCGCTAATGAACAATTGAAAATTCAAGAGGATTGAAACGAACTTTTTGCGTTTTGGCAAGGTTGAAGTTACAAAAAATGTTCCGAAACCAGTGAGAAACGCCGAGAATAACGTAATAAACACATTAGCTTATTTCCACGCAAACCCGCAAAGTTCAATACCGTCTGCAGAAAACGATTTGGGAATTTCTTCTTCATCTGTCCAAAGAATCTTGAGCGAACATCATATGCACCCTTATTTGTTCCAAAACGTGCAAGCCTTGGGACCTTGTGATGACGTCCGACGAGTAGAATTTTGCGAATTCATGTTTTTGAAAATTCAAGAGGACCCTCAATTCCTTTCAAAAATATTTTGGACCAATGAAGCGAAATTTTCTAGAGAAGGAATAATAAATAGAAGAAACGAACATTTCTGGGCAGAAGAAAATTCGCACGCTTTACTTGAAACGCGTTCTCAAGAGAGATTTAGCTTCAATGTTTTCGGTATAGTATTAAATGATCAGGTGAGGTACTGTATTTATGAAGACAATTTAAACAGTGATAAATATTTGGAAATTCTACGAGGGACGGTTTCTGAATTTATAGAAAAAATTCCTATTGGTGAGCTGCAAAATTATTGTTACAATTAGATGGGGCACCAGCACTTAATTCCGCTGCAGTTTATCTCCAACTATCTCGAATTTTTTAAGATCGCTGGATTGGTCCCAATAGCCTTTGGAGATGGCCCCCGCGATCGCCTGATTTAACACCCCTAGACTTTTATTTGTGGGGATTTATCAAAGGTAAAGTCTATGCTTCCCCAGTAAATAACCAACAAGATTTACTGGACAGGATACGAACAGCTTTTGCCGAATTAGAAAACGGACAAATTCAACGGGCCACAACAACTGTACAAAGAAGAATTGAAATGTGTCTTCAAATGAACCGACAGCATATAGAACATTTGTTATAATTCAATTTTAAGATTTTATTTATTTATTGTTGATTGTTAGATTGCTATAATTTTTAAGTTCACTAAAACAAGTTTAGAACGGTCTCGAACTTAGTAGATATGTTTAAAAATAATGTAAACAATTTATTACATTTTTTATAACTTTAACTTTTTCGAAACGAAAAATTTCGTTTCAATCCTCTTCAATTTTCTCTTGTTCATTGGCGATAAATGACGATGTTTTTCATTAAAAACATTGCACGTTCTCTCCAATATTTTGTAACATTCTCCGCGAATATAAAATAAATTGAGAATAACAGCTTTTGAGTGTTATTTTATTTTAATTTAAAAGTTTCAAATCAGCTGTCATGTTGAATAGAAAAGCACAACAATTGTTTTTCCATGGCTTACTACGGGAAGGTGTAAGCATTTAGCAAATACATATGATAGTTTAATAAGAACCTGATTATTTCGAAAATGGTTACAAATAGGTATAGGGAACCTTAATACAGTTCGATAGAAAATTAAATTTTACATTTGATAGTGCATAAAGTTATAGGGTGTCCCATTTAAAAAAACGGACTTTAGCGGCTTTGAAAATGTGAATGTTTGCCGCTGAATTTAGGACACCCTGTATAAAAATAGACAAATTCAATAAGAAAAATAGAAACCTAAGATTATTTACTGATCGTCTGCAAAATATGAAGATTATATCTTCAAAACTTACAAAAATATGAGATTTTAAAATTTGAAAGTTCAAAATATCTTAAGAACGCTTGAAAAAGACATGCTACATAAAATAGCATTAAAATTCTCCGTAGAATCCAAAAATATCATAAAATACAGGGTGTTCCATTTAAAAATAAGCAAGTTGATACCAACTTCCGGTTAAACCGGAATGACATCATCAAATATTTTAATGAGTACTCTTGACCTATATATATATATATATAATATATATATATATATATATATATATATATATATATATATATATATATATATATATATATATATATATATATATATATATATATATATATATATATATATATATATATATATATATATATATCTAGAGCGGTATTCAAATCGTAATATTCTCGATGCCAGAATATTTTCAAGAATACACAGAAGACTACATGAAACTGGGAGTCTTAGCATTGACAATATTTCCAAAGGGGCACATCGCAAGGTGAGAACACCAGAATTAGAGGAGGCTGTTTTGAACACAACATCCCGAAACAAGTACTAGTAAAATTGCGGTAGTGCTAAATGTTTCCCATTTTCTTATTTGGAAAAATACTTGTTGACAATTTACTATACCCAGATCATATTCAAAGGGTTCAAGCACTACTGCTGCGTGGTTTTCCATTGCTTTTAAATTTCTACCGATGGTTTTCAGAAAAATTTGCTGAAAATCCTTTATTTGATAACAAAATACTCTTTACTGATGAAGCTAACTTTTCCCGCAGTTCCATTCGAAATTTCCTTAATAATCATGTATGGGCAGAAGAAAATCCACACGCAATTACTGAGGCCCATCATCAGGAGCAGTTTTCCGTGAATGTGTGGGCTGGAGTAGTTGGAGATTTCCTTATAGGACCGTTCTTCCCTCTAAGACGACTGGATGAACTATCCAACCACATTCTTGAAAACGATTTGCCAATTTTGCTCGAGGATGGACCTCTTTTATTAAGAGAAGAAATGTGATGCATGCATGATGGTGCTCCTGCATTCATGGTAAGGAATTTCTAAATAAGGCTTTACCAATCGCTGGATAGGTCGTGGAGGAACTCAGTCTTGGCCTCCCAGGTCCCCTGACTTAAATAGTTAAGACTATTTTTTGTGGGGGCAGCTCAAGACTTTAGTTTATACTACACCGGTTCAAACTGTAGAAGAACTGAGGCAAAAAATTTTACTTTCTTGCCAAACCATAAGAAATACTCCTGGAATTTTTGAAGGGATTCGCTGTTGTTGAACCTGTGTTCTATCAGGAGGAGGGTATTTTCAACAATTGTTGTGATAATTAAATTAAATATTAGTTTATTTTATGCACAAAAGTTTTCAAAACTTGTAAGATTTTTTTTAGTTTTCATGCATTGCAAAATCGCTAAAATCTTATGTGGCAGTTTGTAAGTAAGATGTGTTGTTGTCTAATTTTTAATAAATTAAAGTCAATCGATTAAAATAGCCACTACTACGATTCAAGTTTAGTACAAAAAATGTATTAGTAAGTATTATTTTCTGTACTCTAGTCGAAAACGAATTTTTCATTATCATTAGATTTTAGAGATTTTGCCATGCATGAAAATGGTTTTTATTCTTTTACGCCAAAGCAGTTCGTCGGACGAAAAAATGTCAACAATATAAATTTGTTGCAAAATAAATGAGGATTTCAAATTTTATTTCCGGAAAAAGCAGTGCGGTACCATATTTTTTTCGAAAAATCTACATCCCGTACGGACGCCACTGGTAGAAATATTAAAAAATCTTCTACATCAAAAAATGCCTATGTAAGGCTTAGTAGGCGCTAACCAAATTTTATGAAAATACTAAGAACAGTATTAAAGTTATGATAAGAGATCGACTTTTTTTTTAATTTTAACACCCTGTAGCTCAAAAGTTGAGAGGTTTAGGACGTATGTTCATAAGAATCTTTATTTCTTAAATAAGCTAAGAAATCATATCCTGCATTTTCAGCCATCAATTAAATTACACCCTGTATAAAGTGACGAAATATGGATGCCCTAAAGGCAATATTTATTTCTAAATAGACATATAAGTGTGTCCTGTGAATAAATGTTTAAACAGACAATCAGTTTCTAAATTTCAAAATGGCAATTTACAACTAAAAATTAAAAATTGACAATCTGGGTATAGTTTAGTTCATATATCTGATTATTATTAATGTAACAATTTTATCCCAAACTCTCGATGGAAGATAATACCTTAAGGACAAAAGCCCTTGTTTCCAAAAAAATACGAATAAATACTCAAAAACGTAAAAATAATAACAATAAAAAAAGTCATTAATAGTATGGAAAATTTAAAAGTAAAATAAGTTTTTCACATGTTGTAGCCACGGATTCTCCCTTTGCAATTATTTTTTAAGCACAAAAATGTATATAAATTTAAATTTTCATGAGATTTGACACTTAACCAATAAAATGGATTTTTTACGTGCATAATTGGTTTTAACGAAAAATCTCGAGTCTGTGACCAAAAAAAAATCCATAAATAATTTACGCGTGGTATTCAACAAGAATATTTTACACCAAAGGTATGAAAAAAAAAGTTAGCAACTTAAGTTAGAAAATGTAAGAGAAAGTCGGTTGGTTAATGCTCAATCTACGGTTCTTAGATAATTTTCTTTTACTAAAAGTGGTAGATGGTCCTATTTACAAATAATTTGAAGCAAGATCAATGAAATTCAAATATATGCCTTTATTCTACATTATTTTTAATAAAATACAAACTACTTATTTTAGTTAGACTAAGTGGTTTAAAAGTCGTTTGGTAATAGATCAATCTATCGATCGCATACAATTTTATTTCGCTAAAGGTGGTAGATTGTATCTTTTTACAAGTAGTTCAAAACAGAATCTATAAAACTGAAATATATTCTTACTTATATTATGTTGCACAAAAAAAAATACCAACTTTCGTGACACAGTGATTAAAAGTCAGTCGCATACCATTTGGTTTCAGAATGTATTTTTTTAGCTAATTATAGACAGCGTCATCATGGAACCAACCATGAAAAATCATACAAACCTTTACATTGGTTTCCTAGATTATAAAAAAGGCTTTGATTCGATACCCTACAGGTGGCTAACCAGAGTGCTAGAATTATACAAAGTCAATCGAAACCTTTCTTACAATTTCTTACGCAAATCATTAGTACGTGGAAAACTAAAATCAACCTGAGAACACAAAAAGAACACATCGAAACAGAAGAGATCTACATCAGACGAGGTATATTCAAGGGAGATTCACTCTGCGCTTTGCGGTTCTGCCTTTATCTCTAACCACTCTCAAACACACTGAATAATAAAAACTTCGGATTCCACATTAAACACCAAAAAAATAACCTACACCAAATAATCTCATGCACATAGATGATATAAAATTAAACGCAGGCACAAAGGCACAGCTAAAGGAACTTCTTAAAATCACAGAAACGTTTACCCTGGACATCAACACCGATTTAGGTATAACTAAATGCAAGCTACTTAATATCAACAAGGGACAGTGGAAAGACCACCCTATGATGGAAATTATCAACAATGAGATCATAGATAACATGCGCAAAGAAGAAACATACTGATACCCAGGTTTCTATCAAAGCGCCAAAATTAACCACACTCATATCAAATCAGAGCTCAAGATGGAATATAAAACCAGACTCGCGAAACTATTAAAAACAAAACTGAAATTTTGAAATCTAACGAAAGACATTAACACCTTTGTCATACCTATTCTTACATATTCGTTTGGTATTATTAAATGGTCATACACAGACATAGAAAATATTCTCATACGCTCTGAATTCACTAAACACAGGAAGTTACATCCCAACGCATGCAAGGGAAGGCTCACCATCGAGAGAAAAGAAGGAGGGAGGAGAATTAGAGATACACAATCGTAAAAACAGCAAGGGCTCTTGTTGGTCGCTGATCGGGATATCTTTGGCCTTTCTGGCAGGGCGGGTGCTTGTGTCAGGGAGATGCAGACCTGGTGTGATTTGAATGGTCTAGTTTTAAATGTTTTAAAGACAGACTTGCTGCTTTTTTCTTCAGCAAGAATAAGACAAATAGAAAGTTTGCTAGTAAGGACTACGGGTGATACTTGTAATAAGACTCTTAAACAAAGCGACACCACTAAATTTTTAGGTGTACATATTGACAGCTTCTTACCTTTTGAAAATCACATTGAAAATCTCGTCAAAAGGCTATCATCAAAGAGCTTTGTTTAATATCAGCTCAGGAAAACATGCGGTCCTCAAACCTTGAAAATACATTACTATGGTTGTGTACACTCCCTGTTGCAATATGGCCTGCTATGTTGGGGGAATAGTATAGGCGTTAATCGTATATTTATATTGCAAAAGCGAATATTAACCCCTTCACTACCATGTAGCCATAGTGGCAACAAATGTATATTCTCAAATATACCATGTTGCCACTATGGCTACACGTTTTTTAGTCGCACTATTATTTATTTTACGGGTCAGTATAGTTTCGTTGATAGTGTTTTAGCCGTGGTATAGCAAAATTTTATAGGAGGAGTCAATTTCTGATTGGTCCTTTCAAGGTCACGCCGGCGGCGTGTGTGCAAATCAAAAGCAATCGCCCGGACGCTACCCCATTTTTGTTCAGTATAATTGTTGCTTTCTTGGGGTGTAGTCGTTTGCTCTAAAAAATGCGAGCGATAGCGAGCCTTTTCAGGACTCTGGCTCTGAATACGTGCCAGACACGGATGAGGATGATGACGATAACAGTCTCTCCAGCATATCCGATTATTCTGACGGGGAACCCGTAATGATGGGCGATTTTTCTGTGGTTACAGACCCATTTTCGGTAAATATTTTTTGAATTGGTGTTTGTACAATTTGCTAAAAAAAATATCTTGTTTACAGGACACTAGACAGTCTAGAAATTTTCCGTTTACATGCAGTTTTCAAGGGTTTCATCCTGCTGTAAATTTGGAGAACATAAAGACCCCTTTGGAATGCTTTCAAGCGTTTATGTCTGAGAAAATTGTACAGGATATGTGCCAATGGACAAATGAACGAGCAGGTATGTTTTTAGTTGAAAATGGAACTCAAAAGGTAAACGGAATTTTATGGAAGGATGTTACGACTCCTTATATGTATACGTTTCTTGCTATGAATTTATATATGGGCATTGTACGTTATCCAAAAATCACAGATTATTGGGGTCGAGATTTCCTCTTCGGTGGACCACATATATTTTGCGCAGAGGTCATGAGCAGATCAAGATTTTTTTCGATTCTGAAATTTTTGAGATTTAGTGATCCGAAGGCTTTTGTCCAAGGAAGACCAATTACGCGATTAGCTATGTTCTTTGCGTACATCAAGGAAAACTGTATGACCCTTGTGGATCCGGGGGAAATTATCGCCCTTGACGAATGTTTAGTCTTCTATAAGGGCAGGCTGCATTTTAAGCAGTTTATAAAAATGAAACGATCACGCTTTGGGATGAAGTTATTTTGTGTCTGCCCGAGTGACCCTTCTTTGCGGGGCTATACCTACAATTTTACTTTATACTTTGGGAAAGACATATATAAAGTTGATCACATCCCAGACGGAAATTTGTTGAGTCTCTCTGAAAGAATAGTTGTGTTTTTGTCTCAGAACTTCTTAAATGAAGGGAGAGAGTTAGTAATCGATAACTGGTACATGTCTCTAAGATTAGCAGAGTTTCTACTAACTCAAAACACGTATGTCACTGGTACTATTCGATCCAATAGAGGTGTGCCTAAAGAATTAACTGAAGTATCTTTACAAACATTTCAGACATGTTTTGCGAGAAAGGGAGACGTATTAGTAACGAGGTATAAAGATAAACGAGATGTCTACTTATTGAGCACCAAACATACAAGCGGATTTGTTGAAAAATCTCGCTACCAAACAGCTTCTTCTTCCAATATTACAATTCAAAAAGCATCAACTATTGATCATTATAATATGAATATGGGAGCTGTGGACGCCGTGGACCAGGATATAGAACCTTACATCTGTACCAGAAAAAGCTACAGTTGGTTTAAAAAAATAGGAATGCATATCATACAACGAATGGTACTAAATTCTTGAGTGATGTATTGCCATTCAAGTGGAAAGAATACTAACGTATTAGATTTTACAAAACTCCTAATTGATGAACTATTATTTGAGTTTTCTGACGGCTACAAAAAATTGAAATCTAACAATAAAAAAAATAATAAAAAAGGGAGGAAAAAATAAAGCACATTTGACAGTCAATACCCAGAGAACCAGGAATCCGTAGGAAAAGAGGAACTTGCAGAATCTGTTACAGCGTCAATAAAAAAAGAATGTTCACAAGTAATGTCTGCAATCGTTGTCCCAACGCTCCAATTTATTTATGTTCTAAAGAACACTTTGATCGGTACCATGGTTACTAACTCAATGTTTTCGTACAATTGTTTTATTTAATTTTTTTAAGCCAAATTTAGTTTTATGTTGTGTTTTAGAAGTTCATGTGTTGTTCAGAGTTTGTTTTATTTTGAACGAGAATTTAGTTTGTTTCTTATATAGAAGTTTTTGATTCAAGTTTGTTTAATCATATATTTGTTTGTGTGTTTATTTTTTATTTGTACTTTGATCGTAAATGCTAATTTAGATCCTGTTATTATATAAGAGTTCTTGTTTTGTTTACAATTTGTTATTCATTTATTTGTTTATTTTTTATTTGTACTTTCATTGTCAAATATTCTGTTGTTTTATTTCTGGTTTTTTTTCAGAGTTTGTTTTATTTTGAACGCGAATTTAAATTTTCTTTTTAGGAGTTTTTGAATAAAGTTTGTTTTTTTTCTTTTTTTGTTTATTTTTTATTTGTACTTTGTTTTTTAGATTCTGTTATTATATAAATATTTTTTCATTTGTTTTAAATTTCTTTATTTTTTATTTGTATTTTTTAATTTTTTTTGTTTTTGTAATTGATGTTTTATTCTAAGTTTTATACATCTTGTTCTTGTTTTGTTTAAAATTTGTATTTTATTGTTCATTTCTTTGTTTATTTCAGTCTTTTTTTTTCATTTTAAATAAATATTTTTTCATTTAAAATATGTTTTTGCATTGTAAGTTAATAAAAAAAAAATAAAAACCCAAAAAAATAAATTTTTAATTTTTTGTCAAATCTGGTATAATATCGTAGATAGCGAAATGGCTCTGGTAGCGAAGGGGTTAAGAAGTATGTTTGGTCTGAAAAAAACTGACTCATGTCGTCATACATACACAAAAATATTGACAAATTTCAAAAAGTATGCGACGTAACTAAGTATGAAACTCGTAATGCTAATAAGCTGTACATACCTCAATTTAACACGGTTTTAATAAATCGAGGGCTAGTATTTACGTCTCTTAGAGTTTCTAACCATCTGCCGGATAACATAAAGCATCATACAAGCATTATAAAATTTAAACGTAATCTAAAAACATTACTTCAATCTATTGTATTCTATTCGTTGTCAGAATTTTTTATGCATAATTTTTAAAACATTTCTATTGTTATGCGTTTTTTTTTGCACTTACTATTTCTTGTTGATGTATCTACAGTTGTTCTTGGTTTTGGTATTTGTCCTTATTTATACTTTGAATTTTACTTTAACCTTAAATGTAGGTTAAAGTTTATTTATGATTATTTTTAGGGATTTAATTAATTATTAACTATTTTTTACTTTAATTTGACTATTTCAATACTTGTAATCCAAGTCTTATGAAATAAAAATTGATTTGATTTGATTTGATTGAAATAGAAAAACAAATTTACGAACTCGAACGAAAATTCTTCCACAACAAACAAACTAATCGCCACAAGGCATTACTGAAGGCAGACAAGAATTATACAACGCCAGACCTGTCTCAAACGAGCCACGCAGCAGGCGCACACAGTCACATCCAATTACGACTAGAAAAGAAGAACACCTGGTCTGAAAAACACTCCACGAAAGACACAGATACCACATAACATAAAAAGCGTTCATATACGCGTTTACAAGAAGGACAGCTATTCCCCGAAACAGAAGGCTTCCTGCTTGCCATCCAGAGCAAAGTCATAGCAACCAGAAACTACTAAAAGCACATCATCAAGGACACAACCATTAAAGATGACGGGTGCAGGAAATGTCACCAGCAGAGAGAAATGATCGATCACCTAACGAGTGGATGTAGAATAATGGGCAAAACTGAATACATCGTAGCGAAGGTCGTTCATCAAGCATTAGCTACCACATACAAACAAACGGAGAACACAGACCCTTACTACCAGTATACACCAACATCCATACTTGAAAATGAAGGGAACAAGCTCTACTGGGACATTGACATCAACACAGATAAAATAATCCCCGCAAACAGACCCGATATTACATTTCAATCCAAAAAAGAAAAGATCACTTGTTTAATTGACATAGCCTTTCCCAACCAACGGCGAGAATATCCAAGCGAAATACAGTGAGAAGATCACCGAATACACCGACTTGGCCATGGAAATAAAAAGACTGTGGAAACAGGAAGGACTCATCATTGTTCCTCTCAATATACCAGTATCAGGCCTCACACCAACAACGTTTACACCGCATTTGTCTCAAATAAGATTTAATACAGACATTCACAGGAACATACAGAAATCGGTCATTTTAAAAACATGTAGCGTTGTTAGATCATTTCTTAATATACAATAGCGGTTTCTTTTTTCCTTTTCTGTTTTCTTTTTTGTTTTTTTTTTGTTTTTTTTGTACTGACTTGGTATAATCCCGTCAGTATAAAATACAACCACTGGAATACTGTGAGACAACAAAATAAAAATAATATTAACAATAATAATACTAGATAGGCAAAAAAGGACCAAGAAATAATAATATTGGAAAAAATAGCACAATGATTTTTAAACTACTATTCTCTTTTGATTCAATAAACGAGGAAAATTTTTATTTTAAATAGGAACAGGCCACAGAAAATATCTAATTTAGATAAACGGTATGTTTCGTGTCGGATTTTTAAATTCATCTGATTTAACAGATAAGCTGCATTAACTGGACCATAACATTTGTACTATACATGATATTTACAAAACATTCGTATTCTGCTGTGCTGCTGCATTGTTGTTGCAGTCTATGTCCCTTATCAGTGCCACGGCAATAATTTACCTAGGCCAGGCCATGTTTTACTCACAAACCTGCCGTCACAGTACACTTTAAATTAAATTTTGGATGTGCCGGGGAATTTAAGTTCCCCATAAAAGTTTTACTGCATTTCTATAGACTATTAAACGCGAAAAATATTTCTAATAGAAGTCCGCTTGTTCTTATTAAGTTTAAATTATGTTAATTAAGTAAATAAAAACAAGACATTTTAAAATTTAGAAATTTTTATAATTTTACTTGAGAACGCCAGCTTTATTATGTTTTCTGGTTGACATTTATTTATTTTTAGGATAATTGTTAAGGGTGCTCTTGGTTTATTACTTATTTTTAACCCTCATAAGACCGACCGAGATTTAGACGTGCCCTAATTTTGATTATGTCTCTGGTGGTGTTGCCAGTATATTACTTTTTATATTTAAGGTAAAAGGCGAAAACAAATCTGTCAAACCTGTAGTACTTTTCCAAAAAAAAAATGCGTATTGTGTAAACATTTTTTAGGTAAAAATGTTAGTTAATACGGAACTTGCTTAAATTTTTAAATATGAAAAAATACTAAAGATTATAAGGCCATGTGATATTGAAACATATATCTAAAAAAAAATAAATTTTATTGCCTCCCGGCCGAAAAAAGGCAATTAAAAAAGCCTCAAAATTCAAATTACGTCACCCGACCAAACACAGGACATGCCGTCATTACGAAAACGCGAAATCTGGCAACGGGGCAACGTCCAAAACAAAAGGCGTCATTCGTCAAGCCGTCAGCCAGACGACATTTGTTTTTTTTTTGAGGATAAAGACATTGACAGCGTTTTGTGATTTCAGTTTTATTAGTCTCGAGTTTATATTGTTCAGTTTGTTGTTTACATGAATTATATTAATTTCCCAGTAATACACCTTTTTCTTTTAAATAAACATACAAATTAAACCTCAAAATCACAAAATTAAAACAAACAAAGCTGCCAATACTACCGTCAACCATGACTCTACCTTTTTAGTGCGATGTGTATATTGAAGTTCAGATGGCCTTATAATTAGTGATTATAAAAGGATGATAGCTAATAAAAAGTATTATAAATAATATTAACAATCTAAATCTAACAAGTCAAATAATAGTTCATGTCTGTAATGTTGATTTTCTGAGAAATAAATTAATAAATTAGTAAACACATAAATAAATACAAATGGAAACATAAAAAAATTCAACTTTAAAACCACTATAGCAAGACTCTTATGAACCTATGGCAGGTATTGTCAATACTAATTCACAATTTCGACACTGCGATGTAGCCATCTTCCAGCTCCTTGTCTTTTAAAAATTGTATTGGTTCGTGTTAGCGTTATTTTTTGCGCTAATGTCATCAGTTTCGTAAATCACTTTTAGTTCAGATCGCAGTAAAACTCGGTCGAAGAACTGGCCATAATGAAAATAAAGAAAAAGAAGAGATTTAAACGCATCTTCCCGAAAAGTTTTTCCTTTAAATGCATCAAAATTGCAGAGCTCGGGGAACTTAAAATCATTTAAACCGTTAAATCTATAGTTTATTTGTTGCTGAATTTGATCAATTATTTCATAAAAGAGGCATCTGTATGATGTTTGAACATCTCCCACCTTGTGTGTTCGAAGACGCTTGGCTTGTGGCTCTACATTTAAGGTCATCGTTTTCTCCCAAAATAGGTCAAAGTCATTTCTTTTTTGGCTTAACATGGACTTAAAATCATCCACTTTTTTTAGACAAAAAGCAATATTATTTGTTTTAGTTTGTAATATATTAAAAACATTGTCCGAGAATGGAAATATTTCTGAAAATATAATACAAATAATTAAAATTAAAATCTCGTTTCAAACAGTCCAAAAACCCCCTAGAACTATTTATTGCTTCTGAGTCCCACGTTTCATTATTTTCTATTATATTCCCAAATAGTTCAATCAGTGATTCACGATTTTCAGATACTGTTAACACAAGTCTTCCATTATATTTCCACCTAGTAGGAGTTACTTTGGGCAATCGTTTGTGGACAATGGAGTCCAAAGCTTGTGCACGTTTTGTTGACTTGGAAAAAAAGCAGCCATGCCATTTAAAGTAATGAAAAATACTTTACACTCTTTAATGTGATTGATGGACTGGCACAAAACTAAATTTAATTTATGAGCAAAACAGTAGACAAACACAGCACCCCTTAATTGCCCTGCCATCACTGCAGCTCCATCATAGCTTTGAGCAACTAACTTTTTTTCTTAATTAATTTCTTTAGTAACGTTATAAACTACGGTATATAATTCATCTGCTGTACGATTTTCGGACACATTCTTAAAACCTAAAAATCGCTCTTGAATACTTCCGTCTGTTTTAACGTTGCGTATTACTATAGATAATTGGCTAAAATTAGTGATATCAGTTGTTTCGTCCAGAACAATAGCAATGAACCGCGCTTCGCCAACCTCCTGCTTAATTATTTTTAGAATAATGGTTGCAACAGCGGAAATTAAATCATTCTGGATTCGATTCGACGTTCTGCCAAAAACGCTAGACTGCTCTAAATGATTTTTGAAGCAATCATCATATTTAGCCAGTAAATTAAGTAAATCTTAAAAAGCTCCTCTATTTAAAGAAACCCTTGTTTCGTCATGACCTCTAAATCCCAATTCGTGGTGTCCGAAAAAACAAACAACATCGATAAGTCTTTTTAATATTTGCCTATTTTTATCGACTAGTTCATTGTGTTGGCGGTGACTAATTTTCAACTGTTTAATAAGGGAGTGTTTAATTCTGGTTTTGCCGAAGACTTTTTCTTTTATGACGGTCTGTAAATGCGCTTTGAACATAATGTGTCTTTTTACAGCTTTATTGAAATTGTTTAAATCGGAAAAAAAAAAAACAGTTTTATTCCAGAGACCTTTTTCATTTTCAAAAAGTAAACATGGCCAACAAAGTAATTTACTTATATTTTTACACCAAGTTAGCTATTTAATTTGTTCGTATTGTTTTTCCGGATAAATACAGTTTTTCATTTTTGTGGTTAAATTTTTTATAGGCGGTTTTGCCCTTCCTTTGATTG
Organism: Kuschelorhynchus macadamiae; assembly: GCA_030620095.1. Taxonomy (NCBI): domain Eukaryota; kingdom Metazoa; phylum Arthropoda; class Insecta; order Coleoptera; family Curculionidae; genus Kuschelorhynchus; species Kuschelorhynchus macadamiae. The sequence goes on from JAUTXW010000797.1 coordinate 255,502, forward strand.
TTCTCCATTCGGTAATGACTACGTGGTCTCAGTCTCTGAGATTGTTCCTCATTTCGGTAATGACTACGTGGTCTCAGCTTAAATAGACCGTGGCGACACCTAGTTCCGGTTACTTCATCGAAAATACTTGTGGTAACACTAACGTATTCATGACTAAAAGTGCTTCTTGGGTTATTTCTTTCGTCGAAAATCGACCTTATCTACCACCTTAAATGGTTTTTTTTTTAGTCAAACCTCACCCATTAAGGAAAATAAGTAACTGTGGCAATAGTTTTTGGACAGGCTTCAAAATTTATTATTGAAAATCCTGTTTTAACTTATTAAAAATTATGATTTTAGGACACGTAGACCCCTAATCCATCCCGGGAAATGGGGCCGGCTAGATTTGATCAATGATCCATCAGTTTTCTCTATCTACCCAGCAGAAAGAGTAGCTTAGAACGTCCAATAATGCGTCCCATCCTAATCCACGATATCCCGTCTAACGTGACTCGAGAAGCTGAACCCTCATAACTTTGGCTGCCCGCACGACCATTTATCCATATTTGATGCGGTCAGATACAAAGCCCCATAATTCAAGTTTCTCTGTAAAAGATTTCCTACGCCCTTCTTTCTTTATTTCTGTACTATTTTCCGAGACGTGATTAAGTCGAGCTATATTTACTGAGTTTATGAAAGTTTCCTGCATGTTCTTTGAGACGTGATTGAAATTATATTAGTTTTTTCGTTTAATTAAGTTTTATATCTTTTATGTAGAGTAGAGTGATGTATCTATATTCGCTCCCTTATAAACTACCGGCCAGATGACAGTGACGGCTCATACTCTAATATTTAGAGTCGGCCGAGGCTCAAGGCCAATCAACGGCGGTTTTACGGTGAAGGGCTAATGAGGTAACGACTCCCTCCCTCCCCCAGCCCGGTCAAAAGTCATGTGTAATTTACATATTTTTACGTAAAAATTACGATTAAAAACTTGGCTAAGGAACACTACAGCACAAGAGCGACCTGTTGGATTGGGTCTCTTGCATATCCATAGATAGAGTATTGATGTAAATATAAACAATGTAATTAATAAATTTGCTGCAGGAAAAAATCTGGACGTTATTCTGTAACTATTTGTTAGAGGCTGTTTTTTTTTCACTTATGTCACAAAGAGTATGATAAAAAATATGGGTATTTATGTTGTTCTCATAGCATTTACAATAAAATATGTTAACTAAGTTTTTTTTAAATTAACCCTAATATATTTTTTTGATAAGTTAATGTATCTTGTCTCAAGAGAAAAAAAATAGATGTCAAAGTAAAAGCTACATAAACAACCAAAAAATTATATTGTCCAGCAACAACTACGATGCGACCGGCCGCCTTATAAAACAAATTGCAAATTATATTTTAAAATATTCACTTCACATTTCGTCACCAAATTTAAACATGTAACGTGGAGTAAAAATTACTAATATAATATATTAACCATCATTAGTCATGACTCATGTAAAGAAATAACAAATTAATTTAAAAATAAGTAGTATCATTTTATAATAATTTCAATTAATACCTGAAAATGGTAGTATTCAATTGGGAAAAAATCCGGGGATATGGCCACATCCAGGGGCGTGCAGTCCATGGAAGCAGTGCTTCCCCAAAAAAAATTACAAAATATCTTCTAAAATGTAATTTTTGAAATAGGAAACCATTAATTTAGTTTATATTAAAAATGCTAAAATATTATCTTAATTATCAACCCCATAATAAATGCGCCTTGACTCCGACCGAGCGACAATAGAAAATGGAATAGAATGTATGCGGGCCGCTAGCTTCTCTGCAGTCAAGTCCTGTATGCTTGATTTCCTGTGAATCGAGCCAGAGTTTATTGAACTTTCCACCGGCTGTTTTCAATTTTGGAGTAGGTTCTTTGTTTGAACGGCTATCCGTGTATTGTGTGATATGATGAAGAGCAGAACCGCCTATGAAAAATTTAACCACAAAAATAAAAGACTGTATTAGACATTTTTATCCGGAAAAACAATACGAACAATTTAAATGGCTAACAGGGTGTGAAAATATAAGTAAATTATTTTGTTGGCCATGTTTACTTTTTGAAAATGAAAAAGGTCTAGGAATAAAACTGGTTTTTCCGATTTAAACAATCTCCATAAAGCTGTAAAAAGACACATTATGTCCAAAGAGCATTTACAGGCCGTCATAAAAGAAAAAGTCTTCGGCAAAACCAGAATTGAACACGCCCTTAATAAACAGTTGGAAATTAGTCACCGCCAACACAATGAACTAGTCGATAAAAATAGGCAAATATTAAGAAGACTCATCGATGTTGTTTGTTTTCTCGGAGAGCATGACTTGGAATTTAGAGGTCATGACGAAACAAGGGTTTCTTCAAATAGAAGAAATTTTCAAGATTTACTTAGATTTTTAGGTTTTAAGAATGTGTCCGAAAATCGTACAGGAGATGCATTATATACCGTAGTTTATAACGTTACTATAGAAACTAATGGAGAGAAAAAATTAGTTACTCAAAGCCATGATGGAGCTACAGTGATGGCAGGACAATTAGGGGGTCTGCAAGCTAAAGTTCGAGAAACTTTCCCAAGTGCTGCGCTTGTCCATTGTTTTGCTCATAAATTAAATTTAGTTTTATCCCAGTCCATCAATAACATTAAAGACTGTAAAGTATTTTTCGTTACTTTGAGTGGCACGGCTGCTTTTTTTGTCCACAAACGATTACCCAAAGTAGCTCCTACTAGGTGGAACTATAATGGAAGACTTGTGTTAACAGTATCTGAAAATCGTGAATCACTGACTGAACTATTTGAGAATAACAGAAAATAATTAAACGTGGGACTCAGAAGGAATAAATAGTTCGAGAGGGTTTTTGGACTGTTTGAAACGAGATTTTAATTTTAATTATTTGTTGAACATATTTTCAGAAATATTTCCATTCTCGGACAAAGTTTTTAATATATTACAAACTAAAACAAATGATATTGCTTTTTGCCTAAAAAAAGTGGATGATTTTAAGTCCATGTTAAGCCAAAAAAGAGGCGACTTTGACCTATTTTGGGAGAAAACGATGACGTTAAATATAAAGCCACAAGCCAAGCGTCTTCGAACAGACAAGGTGGGAGGATCTTTTATGAAATAATCGATCAAATTCAGCAACAAATAAACTATAGATTTAACGCTTTAAATGATTTTAAATTCCTCGAGCTCTGCAATTTTGATGCATTTAAAGGAAAAACTTTTCCAGAAGATGCGTTTAAATCTCTTCTTCTTCATTATGGCCAGTTCTTCGACGGAGTGTTACTGCGATTTGAACTAAAAGTGATTTACAAGGACAAGGAGCTGGAAGATGTCTACACCGTAGTGTCGAAATTGTGTGAATTAGTATTGACAATACCTGCTACAAGTGCATCAGTAGAACGCAATTTTTCAACACTTAAATGTATAAAAAAATTCGTGAGAAATTCAAAGGGGCAGGAGAGACTTTCGCATACATCGCTGTTGTCCCTTGAAAATAAACTTCTCCAAAATATGTCGGAGCATCGACGTTTTTATGATGACGTCATTGACGAATTTGCAAAAAATGATCGAAGAATCGAATTACATTACAAATAGGTAAGTTTCTAGAAACTGCTTCCCTTTCTTAAAATTTCACCGCACGCCCCTGCCAGAAAGGTATGTTTAAAGAACTTTTAAAACGTTGCTTATTATTAATTTATACTACTGAAATTTGGCCAAGAACTTAATTCTGGTAAAATGGGCATAATAACGATTTCTCTCAATTTTTGTATGTTAGTAAATAATATACCATTACTAGTTTTACTCTAAAAATTTACATTCAGCCTTCAAAGCAATAATGACTCCTGCCTAGCCTAGCATGAACCGATTGTGTTCAATTTGAGTTCTTTTAAATATCAATATTTTTTTTGTTTATCTACCTATTGCCAAAATTAGAAGTAGTTTATTTGAAAAATAAAAAAAACATTTTCTTATGCCTCAGTCCTAACGGGGAAAGGTTTCTTCTCTCAAGTGTCCGATGCGACTTGAGGATGAAAACGATTTGTTACATGATTGGGACGGTGACTTGTGTGGGATTGTAAATTGTCTATTCCTTATTTGAAGATATTTACCTTGCTTCTGATATTTAAAGTAACCATTTAGATCGTATTTCACCACTTATTTTCACGAAAATCCGTTTTTGTACTATGGAATAGTAATAGGTTTCCTTATTGTCCTGAATCAATCCGTATTTATTCCCAAAAAAAGGTTTAAGAAGGCTTTATAAAACATTTTAAAGCACTTATGACTATTTGATGTTAATATTAAAACCAAAATGATTTAGGATAGCTGTTAGGAGCAAACTATTCAATAAATGGATTTAGTGGCAACAATAGGACTTTCATAAAAAACTTATTTAATATAAATGCTTAACAGTTTTGTGATTTGGTTTTATGTGCGTGAGCGTTAAAACCCGTGCATTGGATCAATGGTTCTTGTAGTATTTTTGACTCATATATAAAGTTACCGACTCAAATCTGCACTAAAGTTATCATGAACCCATTTAAGGCATTTAAAAAATTTTTATTTGGTAGTTATATAGAGTTAAGTCAGCTGCTTGCATACTGACATATCTATTTCCTAGTATTTATGGCGCAAGGGCCTTTCAGTTCTTATTAGATTATAATTTTTGGAGAATGTAAGATGATACCTAAAGTGTGGAGACGGTCTTGAGAAAAGTGGAAGGCACTTGCTCTTGGTTCGGCTTATTAAAAGCAGGCCAGTTTAATCTTGTGGATAATTTCAGCTTTTTTCATTCATTCATTTATTTTTGTTGGAAATAATCTAGTTTCTACGTATATGTGAGCAATCATCACCTTGGAATTTGAACATGTGATATCGGCGCCAAACGAGATCCAATTCCCGTTTCACCACCTATTAGATTTACGACTATTAGTTTTAAGAATTAGCCATTTAAGTGTTGTTAGGATATTGCTTTTTCTAGGGAACATGTATTCATATTCTCTATTTCTAAGAACTTGAAGTTTGAAGTCGACTGACTTCAAACTGAGTGTAATTTTTAAGCTATGCTGCGAACTGACAGAGAGACAGGCAATCCGACAGACGGACCGACCGCGACGGAATCGGTGAAATATTTTTTTTTGTCACCTAGAGATGCTAAAACACGAAGATATGTAAAACCTGGAAGGGTTATTTTTTTAGATTGCAATAATTTTATATTGCCGCCATTTTGTACCGCCATCTTAAATTAGTATTACACTTTGACTAGTTCATCTCTGTACTGCAATTAGTTATTGCACACGATGAAATCAGTTAATTAAGTAGTTTTTCAGGCTGAATTTTTAAATATTTTAATACGAAGCCATTTTGTTCCGCCATCTTGCATTCGTACCAGAACTTTACCTACACCTGATTCCTACATAATACTGGATTTTTCTGCAAAATTTGAGATAAATTGGATAAGCAGTTTTTAATAAAAATTTTTTTAACATTTCCCTAGGCAGCCTTTTTGTTTTGCCATATAGGATTTTTACCAGGTCATCCCCATATAACCTTATCTTTTGACCAAAATTAAAAGTTAATCTGGTGCGTAGTTTTTAACTATGCCGCGAACAGACAAACAGACAGACCGACGAAATCGAGAAAACGTGTTTTTCGTTATCTAGGGACCCTGAAACGTAAGGATTTTCCCTTTTGCGAGGGAAGTAAAAACGATTTTGGCGGTTTCTGATGATTTCTTACAATTTGGTAAATGGATCAGCTCTCTAACAAAGTTAAGGGGACGTCCATTTATAATAAATAACCCTGTATGTTTAACTGTAATGGGAATTAATAAGAAAATAGAGAGGAGTGTAGTGTAAGGGCAAATAATACCACCATGATATTTCGTGTCCCAGTGGTTGATGATCATTTACCGCTATTAACTTACGTCAAAAAAGGAAGTAGTTCCCAATCCGATCCAGTAATTTTTTTTGTACGTTATTACACCGTAATTGTTTGTCAATTTGGATGAAATTTTGATTTTTTTTCTACGAAGGATTTTCCGGGATAATTTTAAAATGCTTGAATTTATTACCTTAAAATTTGGTGTAGGGTAAACCCGGGTGAGATGGCCAACTTAGTAAATAATTTAATATATTTTGAAAGAAATGAGACTTAAATATTTTAAACTGATATGACAACTAGCCAAAACTAATTGTTCATCGATTTAAAATACACGAGATTAGAATATATGCTAAGTTTTGAAAAACTGCCCTTCCGAACAGATACATGTAAACTGGTCATCTGTCTTGTAACGTAAGGGTGAGATGGCCAGTACCTTTTTTTACATTACGGTAGAGATGGCCAATATTACATTTTTGAACAAATATTTTTTTTATTAAATTAACAATACAAAATTTACAAAAATAAGCCAGAAAATGATATAACGAAAATACACGTATTATATTAGTAATAAAAATACGAATTATTTTAACTCAAAAACAATGTTTATTCAAGAAGGAAAATAACATAAAAACGTCGTTTAAAAAAAGATGTTACGAAAACAAGAAAAAAAGTTCCTATTTATTATTATTAAATTTTTTTCCACATTTCATGCAGAGATTAGTAAAACTGTACTCATGTAGCCAACGTGAACACTTAACGCATCGTATCCAGTCGTCTTTCTTTTGTGTCTTAAAATAATTTTCGAGACAACCAACGCATTCATTTTCATCATAGTCATCTTCCTGGTCATCGCTTTCTAGCACCATATATGCTTCAGACTCCGAGCTCGAACTTACTCTTCTTAGTTTTTGATTTATTTTTGCCTGAGTTTCTGTCTTACTAGCTTCCTTTTTCGGGTACATTTTTTTTTCTTTTTAAAGACCTTTCTCTCATCTTGTTAATATTGTCAAATAACAAATACAGCAATTTATCCAAAGTAGGTAAAAACAAAACAT